>VZTL01032600.1:0-23646 GCA_013400535.1 Scopus umbretta
TCCTTAGCTCAAAAGTAAGAGAAAAAAACTTATTTTAATAAAAATCTTGTAATCAAAAGCTTTGTGAATAAATTATTTTTATTTCAGGATAGGATAGTTGTTGATTGTATCTGAAAGTGGAAAATCTTTCAAAAATATTTTCCTCTATAGACTGGAAATGCAAAGATTTCAAAGTGTCCCCCCCGCCTCCCCTGCTGGTTTNCCCCGCCTCCCCTGCTGGTTTTTTTTTTTCTTTCAAATATATTTAAAATAATAATTATTTTACTTCCAACGTGTTCTAGCATTGGGCCTCCACCAGATCTGTTTCCCACTCTTTGTTGGACACGTCTATCGTATTTTAATCTCATCTCAAAAGGGTTTTTTACACATATATTTACAAATGCCTTCGGTAATCCTTGTGAAGCCTACAGATTTCAAATTATGTTTTCTTTGACATCTGGAGCTGCCTGCTTTAATCCATTTTTAGTCAAGCAGTCTGCTGTACAGTGTTTGGTAACCTGACGACATATCAACGTTTAGATTTAAGATGCTAGTCTTCAGTCAAACACTGTACTATGCTATCTTTAAAATATTTAATCAATCGCTTGCCAAGCTGTTATGTATGATAAGATGACGGAGCTAAAATACTCATTAGTACCTGTGATCGAATGAGCTAAAACCTTCAGGAAAGTGTTGGGCATGACCCTTCGTCCAGTAGTTGGAAAAAGGAATCTGGCTTTTGCTGGTTTAGATCTGATTCTGAAGAAGTGACTAGGAACATGAAGAGGGAAAGCAATTTGGATGAAAGCAGTTCCAACATAAGTGTTCGTGACTGCAGACCAGGAGAAAGAAATCCCCCAAAGGGAGTTTTCCAAAAACTCAAGAAAACAGTGAGAGTTCCTGGGATGGTGGTCTAAAGGATAATATAGGTCAGATGAGCAAGCAGTTTTTAAAGGGAGGCAATATTAATGTCAAGGGGGAAACTGCCCATTTGTTATACGTTACCATTGCAGTAACAATGTCTTTTGCTAAAGACAAAAGTCTTTTAATGACCATGACATTATCAGTCATATAAAAAAGGGGCTCAAAGACACAGTACGAAGAATACACAGAAAAGCATAGTACAAGCTTGTTGTGACAAAATCAAGGAAAAAAAAGACCATAATGAAATATACAAAAAAATAGATAAAATTAAAATAGCACAAAAATTATATTAGAAATCTAAAGCAGTGTAGGCCTTTTTGTAAGGAAGACAATTGTTGACATGGAAAAGAATGATTTTCCTTTTTTTTCTTTTTTTTTTATTATCCAACTTGCTTCAAGATGCTGTAAAAAGGTTAACAATAGCCATACATTCAACACAGTTAAAATTAACAACAGAGACACAGGTCAAACCAGAAAAAATGATACTTAATGTTTCAAGTTGTCAGCAAGACAAGACGTATACTGCAGGATTCAGACAGAACTTGGCAGAGCAGTCTTTGGCTCCTTCGCAATTGTTTTCAGGAATCCCTGGAGGAAACACAAGACCTCAAAGATCCTGAATGGGTAAACATAATAACTATTTTTAAAAAGGCATATAATGAGTGATCTCGGAATTTATAGATCAGGCAGACAAACTTCAGTATCAAAAGGGATTCTAAAAAAAATCAGGCAACGTTAAATTTGTAAGCATTGCAATATTCTTGATGATAAGAGAAGATGATAGTAAGTGAGAATGGGTATTGACAATGAATTATTATGCCAGTTATATACATTTTTCTTCTGTAACCTAACTTTTAGACCACCAGATAGGAGACAAGTAGATTATGACATAGATGCTGCCTTCAGTAAATCTTTATTGAGTCCCAAATTATGTTTTTGTTAGCAAAATAGAGAACTACGGTCTGGATGCAGTGATTTTGTAAGGTAGGTACTAACTGAAAGATAATATTCAAAGACCAGTCAAAGACTTCAGTCAAACTGAAGGACTCAACAGAGTCTCATAGTTTACCTCTGGAGAGCACACTGAGGAAATGTGGCCCTGAAGTCCAGGATTCAGGTCCCCAGGTTGCCAGGACAGAAGCTGACTAGAGCACACTGTGAGATTCTGCTTCCCTCAGACCCTGTCTGATACTGTTTTCACAGAAATCCAGGAGAAAGAAAATTGAAAGGCAACAATACAAAATGGAGGAAACTGGGTAGGTACAACTACCACAAAAATGTATCTCAGCTTGGACTGGATCACAGGTGGAAAATAAGTCATTGGTGTGATGCAGTTATTGAGAAAACTGCTATAGGATTGAAGAGTGCTAGCAAGCATGTTACATGTAAGGCACATAAAGTCCTCAGAACTAGTGCTCTGATGGGAGTATATGTTCAGTGTTGGAATCCACACCTTAAAAACTGCAGGGGAGTTAGAAGTCAGAAAGAAAAAAAGTATAATGGATAAGAAAACAAGATATCTGAGCAGAGCATGGATGGGTTGCATTTTTGTGTGACCTGGAAAAACAACCAGAAGAGGTGACATGACCATGTCTTTGAAAAGATGTAATGGATTGTTCCATCTCTGTATTCCTTATGCACAGGATAAGCAGAAAATATGAAAATATGAAAATATGAATAAAATTAGTAAAAAATCCTTCTAACTTGAAGTTAGTTAGAGCACTTTTAGCAAACTCCATCAGAAGGTCAGCAAACTCCTATGAAACAGGATTTCCAAGAACTAATTACACAAATATTTGGAAGGTTATCATGTGTAGCATATACTTGATTCTGTCTTATAATATAGGATGAACTGCAGGATGTCTTGCAGCTGTCCTCTAGCACTACATTTTTATTATTCTGTATATAATGAGCTTCAACATCAAATTGTTTTCAGAGGCTAGGAAATAATGACCTGAATGTCAAATTACTTATGTTGATTCATGCTAATGTAATCAGCGACATAACTGGCATTGTTCCTGATACGACATAACATGGGCAGGAAAAAGAACACAATTTTGACCTGGGTTCAATCCTAATTAAATGCAGAAGATACACTCTTTTCCCAGGATTATGATTGTTTATTGTGGCTCTCTCCTAGTAGGTAAACATTCATCTTCATAGAGATCTGAGGAACATTTGTATTCCTTATTCACAGGACTCAGAGTGAAAAGAGGATCACACCTAATTTCCTCATAAGAAATAAAATAAACATTGCAGTGTTTTAGGATTTGTTCTTTTTTTGGCCTTTTCCTCCCCTGCATCAGCTGAGAAATATTTACTGTGTAATGTTGGATCACATAATCTTATTCTACTTCTTGAAGTATGAAACAACTTTTCTTTGTTTCTTATGTCTAACAGTTTGCAACATGATTTTTTTTTTTTAAGTGACAGAACATGAGGTCTTCAGTTAAACATTGGCTTGTAAGAACTAAATGGACTTTCCAGTTTACCCAACAGTGAGGAATTTGGCAAAGCCATTCAGTAAAGCTGTTTGCCAACAGCAGAGAGGAACACAGGATCGGTGAAGAATTTGAACCTCGCCTCTTTTCCACCTTCAACCCTTTCACCCTAAACCAAATCATGACTGAATGACAGTCTTTTGATGGTATGCCATGTAACTCGCCTCTGTTTTTTTGATGCATCTTCTTGCACTCTGAGCCAGCCCAGGCTCTAAATAGTAATCAGTCATAACTGAGTAATAGCACACAAGTTTCAGGCACCCTCAAGAAACAGTACTTCTTAAGGTGGTCTGCTACCCACAGCAAACACATAAAAATCACACTTTTAATCACCCTCCTTTTTCTTAATCTCTTCCAGGGTGTCTCGTGGCTACCACCATCATCCTCAGATCCAGGAGTTTCCTAACTAGTACTTCTTAGACATGACGTGCCAGCAGGCTGATAACCTCTTGAGTTCGGACAAATTGTTTCCTAAATATAGGTAACTTCCCCCTCCTTTCCAGTGATTACTGGAACCTTCAGATGTAATTTTTGATGACTAACAGGTTATTTGCATATGGCAGCAGGTTTCTATAGATGGAGTAGTATGCCCCTGTCTTTTTGAATCCTTACTGAATATTTTCCCACTGTTTGAGAGCTCTGCTTTGCAGTCTGTATTTCCAGCTGACAGTTTCTTCAGCACTGCAGACTTCTTAATAGAGAAGTCCTGAATTAAATTATTGTTTTAAATAATGACATTTAGAAAAGCATTAGATTTATCACCAATTCAAAGTTATGTTTCTATCATTTGACTGTAAAGTTAGGAATAGAATATCTAAGGTTATCCACCGCAGTCAGTTAGATGAAGTCATCATAATTATTACCAGCATAGTAAGAACGTTTCTGTTAGTAAGTGACAGGATATAACAAGGTGTGCTTTGTTGATCTATATTAAGCTCATTGACTTGCCAATACTTATTGAGGGACTTCAGGTGGTTTTTTGTTTTTTTTTTCTTTTCTGTGTATAAGTTGAAATAGTGGTTTTGATAAGTTACTGAAACTCTTTTGTTCCTTTTCTCCATACTCATGCTGGCTCCTAACTATAACCTTCCAATGTGATTTAAATAATTCACAAAACTTGACACCTGCTGATGCCAGGGGAGGATGTGCTGGGGAGGCATTGTAGTTTCCATTGGAAACCTTACAAAGCTCTGTAGTTTTGCATGGGAACATAACACATTAGCCTAATGTTTTGCTTTAAGTGTTAAGGGTTTTATGAAGCCAGAACTCCCAGAGTGAGCCTGAGGAACAAAAGAAAAAGCTTACATGGAGTTTAGCAAGCCACTTGATGATTGTCACACAGCTTTGTTAATGACTACCAAAGTTTTCAAAACCTTGGGTAAGAACTCATTTCTGCCAGTCTGCATGTATTTTCCATGGGCTTCATTAGTGCTGGAAAAAGGAAGGTGGAAATCCACTTAGCATATTTGGGGTTGCACGTGTCATCTGTGTTTCGTCACTTGGACATAGTCCCTCTTGTCCTTCAGAAACTCAGCCGAGCAAATTTGGGTATGTTTTTTACCATCAAGGAATCTTTATTCATTGACTTTTGTGTTTTCCCCCACTAGCAAAGAATATATATTATGAAATTTTGAATACTCTCATCTCTGACCATCATATTCATTCTCTTATCTTTGGGACTGTGCAACTATACTGGAACTCAGGAAAACTTTACAGTGTGGTGAATAAACCAGATTCTGCCTTCACCCTTGTCTTGGCTGGGGAGCACCATCAGTCATTCTTGGGTCATTGCAATTTTTTCTGGACAACTCATAATTACTTTCACAAGTACAGACTTAGGTTTTTCTACTATCGCCTCACAATTCATTTCATCTTGCAACTGGCCCCTGCAAAAGCTTACCAACTGCTTTATAGTGTCAGAGAAAGGGAAAGGACCCTCATGTCTGCAGCTGACTGCACATTAATGCGAAGATTGATTTCTGCTGTTGTGTGGAAAGAAGGCATCATTGTTCAAAAAAGAAAAAAAAAAATGGAAGAAGGAAGCACTGTTATAAAAACACCCATCAGTGGAATTGTTCAAGCTGATGGGATGATAGACCTGATTCTTGGAGGGAAATTGTGTTGGATAATTGCATTTTGCATGTCATAAATACCTTTGAGGTTCAGTTGAATGCGAGATTCTTCTTGCCTTACTCTGTTGCATATAGCTGTTATGTTCTGCTTAACAACTACCTCTGTCTCCTGTTTTTGATACAGGCTTCTGCATTTTGTTGGTAAGAAATGTTTTCTCTCAGTGAATTCTTGCCCAGGAGCATGAATTTTGTTAAAATGCGAAAGCAGCACATTTTTTGTCAAAGGTGAAATAGAGTATTGTGTTGTTTGGGATTTTTTCCTTTGTAAATAAAGTTGTTCTTATTCATTAACTATAATTGTTATATTTTATTCTGGAATTTTTCACCAAATATAAAATAAAAATAAAAAGAATATCTATGTTCAATAATGTTTATAATTTAAATAAATAAAAAGAAAGGAGATAAGGAACTGCTTTCAAAAGGAAAGATGCAAATCATACTTCAGAAATTAATGTTTTCTTTCACTCATTATTTCCATATTTCTTTTAGGCATAAAGGGGCAGAAGGCCAAAAAAACAGCTACAGTCATAGATGTGATAAGATCTTTTACTTTCCTCCCTTCAAAGACGTACTGAACCAGAAAGCAATTTCTACAGATATTCCTGCCCTTGGCAATAGTAGTCCTATCATTTTGCAAGATACGATGCATTTCCAGAATTCTTTCATAAAATGGCCATGGCGACTATTTAAATATGATCTTCATCAGCAGTATTCGGGACTATACTTTTATTTTTGATTGCAGCATTCTACCTGTATCAGACTGAAAAGCACTGTGTTTCATCAGTCAACAGCCCAGAAACAGGTTTAACATGCTGGGGTAACCCATACTTGGGTCAATTGCAAAACCACATCCTGATCCCCAAATTACCTGATCCCCAAAGGGCAGGCTAGTCAAATATATCTAGTGTTGTACAAATGACTATGAAAGAACACTAAAAATTTGGGTAAAAGTTGTCTAGAGAGAAGCGACGTTCACTCGGATGTTCCCTTCAGGTTTGGCTCATTGCCTTAAAAAGTTTTATTCTAAATAAGTATAGGGCATTTGTTTGATGTTCATTCTTAATATTTTGGAACGAACTGTGGTTTGACAATACACAACGCTGTCTCACTTCTGCACATGGGCTTATAGTTCATATTTTTGGATGACCATTTGCATGTACAAGTCTCTGAACACGAGAATTTCTGTCTGTGAATGGGGTTCTCGTGAAACAACACTCTAATCTTATCTCGGCTCCTATCGTTAATAGTGTTTAACACCCGGAGACCTCTCTTATTATTGCTACCAGTGCTCAAAAGTTTTATCTCTAGAAAAATTTGAAAAGCTAAGTGTTAGAAGGAAATAGAGCTGTCCTTTGCAATTCTACAAAACTACAAACCAATTCACTTCAAAAATTGACTAGAAAACAAAATAAATTTCATTCCTGGTATCATCACAGCTATATCATTTACAGTCTTTCTCACAGTGCTGATAACTCTTTTATCCTTGAGCAGGCTGCCTGGCTGTCCAGCTGAGAGAGAACTTCCTTCCTTTTCATTAGAAAATAAAACCTTTTAAAAAAATAATTTTTAAAGAAAGTTTCATTATGTTGGTATATAATGCCATTTAACCACACATTGACTAGGAACTGTAAAGTTTTATATGCTATCACTATTTTTTTTTCTTTTTTTCTTTATCAATATGTTGTTTGCTGTAGTTTATGCCATTTCCCTGAGACAGCCTGGGGACTGATATTAACTGCCAGACAGCCCTGTCTTGTTCCATACATTCTGCCTGGGGCCAGATGATGATCACTGATTCTTCCCAAGTTTCTGTCATAATGTTTGTCCTCCGATTGTGCTGAACTAAATCAATTATTAAGAGCTACTGGATTATGTTCTCTACAACATTTGAGTGAAAGGCGTTCACTTACTTCTATGCAGAGCAAAGAATGTTGCAGGTAATTACATTTTGTCAGTAACATATTTACAGGTTTCAGCTGGCTTTAGAACAGGAGGCATTGGAAATGATTATGCAGTCTGCTTTTCATAATTAAGTATATATTTGTAGTTAGGAGATCTTGCATCAGCTCCCTCACTGGCCATGATAAGGCTGTTATTTCACACAATTGCTGATATGCCAAAGTCCCCATGCAGCCTGTTTTATTTTATCCTCCTGTCTTTCATTGCTATTTTTAAGCTGGCATTACTCCCTAAATTCACAGATGATGAGGCCAAAAGGTCTGCAGGGCAGCACAGGGCTTCCACGGTGGCCCCAGGGAGGCTGCGTGCTTGTGGCGGCAGCAGCAGGCTCATCCCTGCTTCCCGGCCACGCTGCTGGCCTGTGTCGTGAGCCCCATGCAGCCACCCAAGAGAGCTCTGCACCTGAACAGGTAGACAGTGATTGCCAGAAACATAAGAAATCCTTAGTTTTCATGTTTAGAGGTTTAAGCATCCTCTGATAAATAGTTAATACCTCTTCAGGAAACGCAGGGGTGATGACAGTGGTGTCACTATAGCGAACAAATGGCTCCCCATCACCACATGACACCAGCTATACTCTGAGAGATTTTTTTAACACAAAGCACATGCACCATAGCTTCATACTCCTAGGCTGTGCTGGCACAGCATATTGATAATTCTCAGTCCATTCTGATGCTTGCATACCTGCACACTCTCCTACTGATAAACTTACAGAGTCAACATAGTCATTCTCAGCTTAAAAAAAAAAAAAAAAAAAAAAAAAAAGAAGAAGTAATTTCTCACAGAGAGATAGATCAAAACTCTCTTATTTGAAATGGAGATATTGACTTAGTGTCTATTCAAGTAAAGCAACATGAAGGTTGGTAACTGCTATTTCTCTGTGTGTTTCTGTGTGCTTACTGTTTCTCAAACCAAGTGTCTAAGGGAGACAGCAATAATAAGGAAAGAGTGGAAAGTATGTAACAATGGAAAAGAATTAGAAAAAAAAGTTTCCTCTCTTACGAAGTTAAATAGTCTTGACAGCTTTATGACAAGTTAATGATTTAACACAATTCTGTGTAAATACATGCAATCACCCACTTAATAATATATGAACATGCCATATCAAGTCTCACTCTGAATGACTTTAACGATAAAATAATAAAAAAATAAATCAAAGTTTTTAAATGTATAAAATTAGAGCATTAAGCTACACAAAGTAGGATATAAAAGCACAGTAAATGATAGATCAGAATGTGCTTTAAAATGTTTGTAATTACTTCATGCGAATAAAGGCTACATATGCAAAATTAGATCTACACAAGTATCTTGCAATGGATATTGGTGACTTCAACATAAAATAAATAAAGTTAACTGTTGGCTCTCTAAAGTGTTATAACATTTATTCTTATGACAATGAGGCATTTCCATGACTTTATTTATGAGCATATTTGCCAAGTGAATGAAAGAATTATCCCCACAGAAATAAAAAAAAAATCTATGAAGTAATAAACAACCAATATAGTTGCACTGAATTTCAATAAATGAGCACAACAGACAAATATACTCAAGGAATCTCAGCAATACTCAAGTCCAAAAAAGAACAGTGCAAATGCATTTGAGAAAATTAGTATCACCAAATATACACTGTAGAGCATATAAACACTGTTATTATAGCAGAACTATGTTCATTCACACACAGTAAGTTCATTTATTCATCTCAGATTGATGTAACAGATCAACATATATATAGTCTCTTTACAATAGGCATTTCCCTGCAAACAGATGACAAAATCAAATATGTAAGTGAGAGGGCGGGTAAATACTCAGGAGCGTTTTGTGTCATTTGTTTTACAGCTAATTAGAGGAGTCCAAAATATAGCAAGAGAATGAGATGAAAATTAAACTGTGTGGACAGTTACAGTCCATTGTTCAAGGTCATTCCCTGATTTTCTTTTATTTAGGAGGTTTTCCACCATGGTTATATTTGTTGTGCTCCTGTACATTTGACTATTTCAAAAACAGTAGAAGCAAAACAGGTGGTAGTTTTCATCTGTGAAGCTCTGGGTAATTTTGCACTGACAAAAAACTTAGCTCTTCACTGCATTCCTGGGCCTTTGTCCCCAGATTGTCCATATAGCATTACAGTTATTTTATGTTGCAGTTTCTACTCTGAGTGTTCCTCTCACAACAAAACCCAGCACAGCAGGATGAGTGTGGAGGCACTTGCTCTGGCTCCCTCCCCTCCTTGCCAACGCTACCCCAGCAAGGTCTGCATCTCCAAGCACCCACCCATGACTTCGTGTCACACCCCGGACATTCACCCCTGGACATTTAACTTCTGCCTCTGTTTCTTACCATAAAATATAGTACTGTAGCACAGCTCTCAAATTGTTTTGGATGCTTTGAAAGGGGAAGGGGGGAAAGAAAAAAAAAAAAAAAGAAAAAATTCCCCCAAACCCCAGAACTAAAACAAACCCTAATCAAGTAAATACAATCACTGTGGTTTAGGTTTGCCAGTACATGCACAGGTTCTATGACTGTGTCCTCTGTTTAAAAATACAGATGTTCCCTGTGTATTGTTAATGGCATGAAACCTTACAAGAAATCCATTATAACTATAGGGCTATTTGTTGAACAAGACAGTTATAAATAGTTTGATGTCACACACGTCTTCACACAGATTGGACACCAGTCTGGGAAACACATTCATTGATGTCTGGGTCCTCCTAGATCATGGGTTGGAGGCTGCCTAATGAAGATTAATGAAGAAAAACAGAAAGAAGAAAAACAACAAGTGTTTTCATTTATATCTTTAACTAGAATGTTCCAGGTGGGACACCAAGATATCAGACAAAATGCTAGAATTGAAACACTGTCTCTTTATTATGCAAAGAGACATTAATCACAGGAAGGAAGAGTATATATTTTTCCTTCAGCTTCTCTGTCATTTTCTAAGATGGATTTATTTTTTTATTAGACACATGCTTTTACAGGCAATAGAAAATTGCCAATGTTCAGAATTTGGATCATGTCCTGCTATCACAGAAGATTTATTTCTCAGATGAAACTGGAAAGGTGCAGCAGATGGTGACTGAGATCATTTGTTGCCGAGAAATGAAGTATTTTAGAGATCCATGCACAATATAGCGTTAACTTTCCATGCAAGGCAATTCTGGATTAAGCTGANCGCCTGTCTTCAGGGCTCCTGAAGGGACAGCAGTTACAGCCAGCTACGCTGGTGACTGTAGATGGAGAAGGCCACCCCACTGATCTGGCACGGTGTCTGTGCGTATGTCCTGCCTTGCAGGAATCCAGAGGAGTTTGAAAAACCTTTAAGACTCTTCCAGCCATTTGACTGTCACTGCCTGGTGCTTGAATGATGACTGGCCACGTTTCAGCAAGGTTACCAGGGCAGCAGAGCTACTATTACCTGTGTCATTAAACTGATGCAGAGTCACTCTGAACAAGAGATAAAAAGCAGATAAAGGAGAAGTCTCTTCAATATCTCAGACTGCCTGCATATCAATGCAAGAAAATAGGATAAAAACATAAAAAGCCTTAAGTAGATAGAAGTCAATAGTTATTAGAACTAGGCTTATCATAGGCTTATCAGAGACTGACAATAATATTAATAGAAGTGCATTGCTCAGTCATATAGGAAAAAGAAATATTTATTTGTTTATTAGTGGACATTAATATAGATAAATGACCCAAAGTATTTGTTCTGGGCATTTCAGAGAAAATAGAACTGAGAAGAAATATGAAAGCAATCTTTAAGTATGAACACAAGGGCTGCAAAAATGTTGCATAGTATCTTTCCACAGGACATGAATGAACTGGCTTATTTATCAAACACATATAATTTATATGTTCCTTTTCTGGGTTAAGTAAGGTGGCTCATCCACATAAAGCCAGTAAATTGTTATTGTTGGGTAAGATGACACCTCATGATGCTGAATCTCTTTTAGTCCCTACCTGCTGTCACTCCTAACCTCCCCTCAAGCATTTGTCACCCACATGAGCTCTCCTTCCTTCCTTCTTCTTCAGGGTCATGAGTCCTGCAAAAATCAGTTCATTAACAGTCCAACTAAGTTTATACAATAGTTTGGGCAATTACAAAAGGAGGAATTAGTCTAGACTTGAGGAGAATCTTTCTCCAGCACTGAGAATTGAGCACTAGACTGGTTTAGGTGGCATGACTATGGTATTTCCACCTTAAAAATAATATAGAGCTACACAAGCATCTGTCAAATGTGGCCCAGTGGTGCCAGTTCTACTTTAGGGTACTTTAGATTCCCTAATACAGCACTCCTACTCCTTCTGTCAGCTCCAGAAAGCTTCTTTCAAGTAAGACTCTGCAGCCACCAACCCTGACATGTGCTTCAGGACTTACAGCTGTCCTAATGCAGAGTCCGAGATCCTGCCATTTTTATAGTCTTTTCCTCTATTAGTATAATTATACAGAAACTGCGTTATATTTTGAAGACCCTGCCTGATGAAGTTAAAACCAGACATGAGTGCATCTCTCAGCTCCTCCAACATCACTGTGCTTCTTGGGGCTGCTGTGCTCCTTCTGGCTCCAGCAGCTCTCGCCCGTGGCCAAAACAGTGACCACGTGAGCAGTCTCCCATGTCAGGAAAAAATTAAGGACACTTTTTCATCATGATTAGAACCCTGTTTCCTGTCTAACACCACATATCAAAATCAGTGCTATCTGGCACCAGTGCTATCTTCTCATGGGACACAGACAGTGGTGGAACGAAGAACTGGGAAATGTAAGGCTGTGCTCTGTGAAGAGGATTTCTACCTCATTCCCCTCCTGGAGGATTTCTCCAAAGGCAAGTATGTATGGTATCTAACCATACATTTTTGGCAACATCTTTTTTGTTTATTGAATGAAAACGGCATTATATCTTCCTTTTTACTTTACAGGGACCATTGCTTTTCACTAACAATAACCTATTAAGAATAATCATGCAGGCTACTTTTAAAAGACTTATTTCCTCTAAATTAACTATATGAATTTCATGAGTTATCTGACCTCAGTAGTTTTCACAGTAGAAACAAGATATTAAAAGGTCATTTTTATTTTTTTTTAAATCACTTTCAAATTTAGCATTTTAGATGGTTGATACTGACTGTTTTGGAAACCATTGTTTAGGAGACAATGCATGAAAAATGTTCTTTATTCACATGTGAGGTATGAAAGCAGCTAGTGCATAGGAATTTTTTTCTAGGGTAACAGATGAAATAGTTCTTACACTATCAAGTGATTTAACATTAAAACTAAATTCTGACAAATACAAATACTTTAGCAGAGGGAAAGGTCTCTATAGACATAAAACTGTTACAGAAGTCACTACAAAGAATGAAAATGATATAACAGTCACAGGATCTCAATGATAGGAAATTTGATTTTTTGATTGTTCAAGCAATCTCTTTAGTTTTGGAAAACTATTAATAAATTTTAACATGCATAATAAACCTAAAAATCCTTGAAAATCTTGACAGTCACTTGCACAAATGATACAGTTACACAGAGAAGTATTTCCACCCACAAAATTATCTAAGAGGGGAAAAAAAAAGAAAAAAAAAAAAAAAGATTTCTAGCAAGTCATTAAATACTTCATTATGTATTTAAGCAAAGTCTTTGGGTAGCAGTGATGCAAAGTGTAAAATCTTGGTGAAAAAGCCAGCATTGCATTGTATTTGAAAATGGATATGAAGTCAACCAAGGCCCGGAAGGCATTTATTGATAAAGCTTTTGAATTTTCATATTCAGGTCATTTTTGCCATGTCTCCAAGTCCTTTTTCCACGAAGTCCTACTGGACAAAATCAGGGTTAGATTTTAGAAATCACTGTTATCAACAGTGCTGTTCTAGTTTAAACAAACATAGACTATTATGTTGCACTAAATATCCTTTGTTTAGTGAGTACACTTATTTATTACTGTTCTTTTACAGCAACAACAAGTATAACTTCAGTAACATTCCAAACAGTCTTTATGCTCTAATTCAAATTATCTGAACAGCTGCTTCAAACATTTCTCTCCCCTAGAGAAGCATCATGAGTAAAGTTGGATGACTATTAGAAACACATCCTCATTATCCTTCATTCTGCTACATGCGGGTTTTGGCTGGGGTAGAGTTAATTTTCTTCATAGTAGCTAGTATGGGGCTGTGTTTTGTATTTGTGCTGGAAACAGTGTTGATAATTCAGGGATGTTTTCGTTATTGCCAAGCAGTGCTTACACACAGTCAAGGCCTTTTCTGCTTCTCACACCACCCCATCAGTGAGTAGGCTGGAGGTGCACAAGAAGTTGGGAGGGGACACAGCTGCCCCCAGCTGACCCAAGGGATATTCCATACCATATGATGTCATGCTCAGCACAGAAAGCTGGGAGAAGAACAAGGAAAGGGGGGGCGTTGGAAGTGATGGCGCGTGTCTTCCCAAGTAAGCATTATGTGTGATAGAGCCCTGCTTTCCTGGAGATGGCTGAACACCTGCCCGCCAATGGGAAGTAGTGAATGAATTCCTTGTTTTGCTTTGCTTGTGTGCACGGCTTTTGTTTTACCTATTAAACTGTCTTTATCTCAACCCACGGGTTTTCTCACTTTTACTCCTCTGATTCTCTCCCCCATTCCATTGTGGGGGGAGTGAGAGAGGGGCTGTGTGGTAGTTAGTTGCCAGCTGGGGTTAAACCATGACATGATATTAAAAATGCATTTACATTAACTGCATCTTCTCCTATTCTATGCTTATCTGTGTGATCATTCTAGTTATTGTATTCACAGTCAGGAATTTTCAGAAATTCAGTGAATAAAAGAGAATGCAACAGAGTATTTACAAAATCTAGATACTAAGACTGATCTGGAATGAACTGGAGTTATTGCAGAGAAACATTAAGGAATTTATTTTGAGCAAAGAATTAATTTGAGAGATGAAATAGTTATTTCAATATTTTTCTCAGTTCCATCTCTGATGTCTGAGTCATAGTGGTTGTAGAGTCTTTACAGACACTGAGAAGGGCTAGATTCTATAGAGTGTACAGAATGCGACAGTAAAGTTCCAAATGATATTCACATCATATTCTGTTGTCTCATAGAAATCTTCAGGTGAAAAATGGTGCCATGAAATACAGTTACTCCCTTATTGTTTCTCTCTTAATTGGTTATACCATCTCAAGGTCTGGCAGGTCTAAATTTTCTTACTGGAAGATATGGTATCCCTTCAGATAACAGCCTGTGGTATCCCATCAGACCTTATCTAAGTTATGGGCCCAGGAGGCACAAATAGTAGTTGCCTGCCGAAGTCCTCACGAATCCTTACTTCCAGTTATGGTACAGTTTTGTGAGTGTGGCAGAAGGGACCAATCACACACACACTCCATAGACCATGTGATGCCTAGAAAATGAAAGGACTCATAGCTTATCAAGCAAACTGTATCTTGACCAAAATGATGCAGCTGACGTGATGCAACTCGGCTTACTCTGTACACTTCTGGACATGTTTGCAAATTTCTCCTTCCAAGATGCAATATTGCTTACATTCCTTTCCCAGCAGGCCATGCTCAATTGTATTTCTATGGGCTACAAGGATGAGATTCATTGCAGATGTTTATATTCAACCTAAGAGCCATGTTCTGTCTTTGTAGTCATTGAGGAGAAAAAGGTATTCCTATAGCAAGATGCATCTCATCTATGAAAATATACTGTCTAAGCATTTTGTCTACATTGATTGCAGTGTAGCTCATATGCAAGAGAGTATCTCATACAGACATCTGTACTGTAGCTGTTTCATATCTGGTGAGGTGGATCTCACTGGAGGTTTTAGGACTTTCATAGAAACTAGGCACCCATGGAAGCAGGATCTGAGTACCATATTAAGAGCTGAACTATGCTGAAATACAGAGCCTTCAGGGTCTTGAGGATATGACAGTTTGAGTGTGATAGACTTCTACTTTCTTGACCCCTAGTAGTGATCCCACCATAGCACTGATGGACAATAAACTCTTCCTGTACAAATCAACCAGCCTTCCCACAGCAAGGGTAGCAGTGACCAGTGGCAGGGAAAAGACAGAGCAAAACTGTTTTCCCGTGCTCCCATGCAGTCAGTCACCAAGTGATAAGAGACTAAAGCTCTGTGCACTAAGAACACCCAGAAAAATGATAACCTGTACTACAAACTTTCACCAAACAAATCAAACTAACAGCTGTATAACTATGTTATGGTGAGTACAGTACCAGAAATGATACTGAACTGAAATAAAATACTGATCAGCTTCTCTTCTTTAATAAAAACTACCTACAAACATACACCTGCATATGCGATATATATATTTTTTTCAATAAGACCGTACATGATTTTTGTTCTTTGACAAAGAATTGAGCATGAAACTCGACAGAGTGTGTGAGAGAAGAAATAAAGAGAAGGGTAAAATTAGTTCTTTGTGTAAGCCTATTTCATACCTCATGCAGATGTCTATGAGTAAAATGATGTGCACCTTACACATCTGTGTAATGACTGCAAATTGTCTCCACAGCACCATCTATCGGTCTTTCCTTGACTATAAAGCATACTCCAGAAAATACGCACCTAGAAACTATACGCCTCAGGGCTCAGGCAATATAGCCATATTCTTGGTACTCTTGTTCTTCCCTCTGCCCCGCCCAGCTTCTGTCACTTCTCTTCAGCTAATAAAAAAATATGGGCACAACACACAGGAGTAACTGGGGAATATAATGGAATCCATTTATTTTAGGATAAATAGAAGATGTTCTCTGTCAGAATGACTCATTAATCAATGTTCGGAAAATCTACGTAACAAATTATCTTGCTTTTCTGTTGCACATAATCAAATGTGAAGTCAATTTCCTTCTGAGTTTAATATCACTTGGAGAATATAACACCAAAAAGGTAGCTAAAGAATGCATTAAGTAATTTGAAATCTAGGAAGCAAATTTCACATTGTTCTGCCACACATACAAAAAAATAAATGAAAAAAACAAATTCAGAAAGCTACCAAAATATTTATTTAAAAATAAAAACACAAGTCAATTCTCTTTTAGTTTACTTCTGCCTAGCTATGTACAAGCATAGATCTGGCAAAAGAAACTGTTTCTAACTGTTAAAGGAATGCAACTTCAATCTTTAAACATCCTTTGATATCTTCTTGATAGCTTCTGCCTCTCTTAATGTCATCAATATGACCTGCCATAAAAAATACATATGTGACCATTATGCTTAACTATTAGTGAGTCTCAGTATGCATAGCAATACTGGTTATAAGCAATCCTTTATACACAGAAATAATCCTCTTCCAGCATTTTACATTCATGAAAACATCTAAAAAAAAAGATTAACTATTTTTATCTAAAATGCAGAATCAGTGCAGCATCCATTCTAGGCAAATCTTTTATTGCTACTGTTGTTACTACTTACAGGGCGTTTAATGGTTTTACAGGTCTTTATGATTTCTTCCTAGATACTCAGTGCACAATCATAATGGTGTGATAAAGAAAGGTGATTGGCACATCATAAGTAAGAAAAACAAGTCTCAGAAACAGCACAAGAGGTTATCTACAAGGTAGGAAGAGAACTGATGTCTCAAGCCTGAATATCTTCCATCCCCTACTTGTTCTAGTGTCCATCTGCAAAATGAGTGAATTTTATATGCTGCCGCAGGTTCTACACACTTTCAACATAACACACCACTAAGCTGAACTGTTGTTATTCTGCAGATTGTAGGAAACAGATCATTACTATACTGTAAAAGCCATACATTTTTAAAAACATCTCCCTTTCTCACACATTAAAAGCATTACTGATGTACTTGTCTGGTAGAGAGAGAAGGAGAATAATTACGGTTTTTTAAAGGCTTGGGTAGTTAGTCTGTGATTTGCATTTAAAACAGAGTTCCAAATAGAGGTCAAGGAAAAAATATGTCTGCTTTATCAAAATGTTAGTTGAAAGTAAAATACGGAAGTGATAAAACTCCAAAAAGCACCTTTAGGACAGGATTCAGTTGCCTGGTGCCATTTTAGGCACTGTGGAGCACCTGGCCGGTGCGATGTCCCATCCGCTCCTTTGGGTGGGTGTGGATCTGCTGTCAGGCTGGGGTTACACCTGCCAGCTCTATGTGGACTTTTGGGATAACCTAAGGAATCTGAAATGGTGCCTATGGTTAGGCACTTGGATTCCTCCATTTAAAGTCCTATTGTCTTAAACCACAATGGGCACAAGCCAAATTCCTGTGCTCGCATGCACTAGTGCCCTGCTGCCTTTTATGGGACTCTGTCCAAAGGGAAGAATTACCCATTTTCAGATGTAAAGGCCAGGACAAACTGTATTTGCTCTCTTAAGCTACATATGCTTCCAAAGTTGAATCACACTGTTCAAATGGCATCTGAGAGTGCAAACAGATTGGGTGCATGTCTTTCTTAAAAGCATGAAAACTCAGTTTCCCAAAATATCATCTATAAAAAGGGGTACACTAAGTTTTGGAGAAAAAATGTCTCATTACAGACACTTAAAGAATCCTAAAATAGGGAAAAAGCTACTCTTAGAAAAAGGTTCACATGTTTCAAAGATATGGATTCCTCAACTTTCTCATGTGAAATCTTCCAGTGTTTAAGTCTTTTTATAGTTAGAAACATCCTGCTTACGTATAGTTTAGGTTTTCCTTGCTAAGACAAAAAATTGATTACTACTTCTTCTTCTGGTGAATATGTTATCTGTTTCTCTACAACTGTCTTTTACACAACTATAAACTATGTAACTTAACTTAAAGGCATCTTTTCTTAGACAGAACAAGCCCAGTTGAAATATTTCTGAAAGATCACATTACCTTATTATCCATGATGCTGACCTCCAGGGTCCCTGCAGGATTTTTTTTGTACACCACTGTCACACAATGAGGTCCAAAGCTGATGTAAAGTGCTGCTTAGCGAGAGCAAAGCAATGATTTCTCATCTGTTACACTCCTGCTAATACATTCTGAATGACTATGGCTTTCTTGCAACTATTGCTTTTTTTGCAACAGCTTCTTATGACTGACTCTCCCTCTGAGTGTATGTTCCATTAAAACCTCCAAACTTTTCCTACCAGCTCTCTAAGTATGTTGCCACCTTCTTTTTTTGAAGTGCTGTTCTCCACTGTTCTCATTCCTATTATTTAAAACTCACTTTTATCAGGTCTGAGAGGCCTCCACCTTTACATTTTCAGCTGTTCCGCCCCATTAAGACAGAATAAAATCTAGTTACACACTCTACCTGTTGAGGATGTAAAACCACATCTCGACAATTCTGAGAAAAGTCTCCTTTTTTTTCTTTTTTTTTAATGCTTTAGCATGTTTTTAAGATGTTCAACCACCTCTTCTCCCGAATTGACTTGAGGCAGACCTCTCATTTGAAACCCTGCCTTTTCTTCCCCTAGAGACTTTTGATGTATCTGCCTACTCTTTTAGAAGATCCCAAACACCTTCTTGATAATGTAATGTTGCCTTCTCTTTTTCCCAGCCTTTCTTTCTTGAACAGCCTGTACCCTTCTATATCAACACTCCAATCCTCTGATTTATCCTACAAAGTCTCTGTTAGAGCCAATTAAGTTATAGCTTTGTTTGTGTAGCAAGACATCTTGTTCTTTCTGTTTATTCCACATACTCTTAGAGATACCTAAAATGTCTGGCTAGTTGCCCTGGTATCCTGTGTCTTGTTTCCCTTTATCTCCCAATTGAAAGATCCCATTTATTCTCACGATTTCAGATCTTTTACCAGGTTACCACCCTTATAACCACAGGTAAACTTTCAACTCTTTTGGAAAATGAGAAAAGGATCATTGCTTAGGTTTACATTCTACTCTTCTTCAACAAACTTTGCTTTTCCATTGCTGTCTTAATGCTTTTGCCATGTAATAGCAAGGACCGTGATTCAAACATCTGACTGTGTGTGTCTATAACGCTGGTGTTTACATGTGAGATAGGGCTCTGATCTCCTATTAGAGCCAAAAGGGGTCTAGTGTGGATTCAGGTGCCTGTGCATAGGTGTCCAATGCCCTGTGAGATACCACAAAGTATCTGGCCTAACCTCTGGAAAGGTACAGGTCACCTATCAGACAAGTTCCTTGTCAAGGCAAGACAAGAGAAATCATACCTGCCCACCTTCTCGGATAGCCTTGGGAGCCTCAAACACTACGAGGCACCTCTGCATTGGTGTTTGCCTGCTTCAGCAGAGTGCTTAGAGACTATTTAGCTCATCCTGAAGTCAAAACCCACATTCAAAGCTGAACTTTCCTCTAAGCTCCCATGACTATATTGAATAGATTTCCACTGACTCTAAAGGGAGCTTAAGACACTCAGAAGTTCAAAGGTCTACAGCTAAATTTAGATGTCTCGAGTTCGGAGCTGAGTCCACTCTAGCCCTGGGTTTGATCCGTCAGACCTGTGTTTTCCTAAAACCCGTACACTGAAAGACTGTGCCAGAAAAATCTCAAAAATGTAACAGCTGGGTATTCTGAAAGAATGTAAGTGCTTACTGGGAAGCACAGACATCAGAAAATACTCATGGAAGACAAAAACTAAATGGCTTTGAAAACACACAAAATTTGAAGGGTGCAATCCTACTATTTGTTAAAAAAATGCAAAAGAAAGCAGTGAACCTTAGTGTGCCAATTTACACCCTCTAATGTCAGAAAAAATAAACTTAAGTAATTCAAAAACTCTGGGTAGGAGAGAAAGGAGAAAGAGTTCGCAGCATGTCAGTAGAAATAACAGATGTGAATTCTGGAGAACTGACCAATATAGGTAGATAAATAAAGTTTAATTGCTTGTTGTCCACTAAAAATATGAATTGTTGGGATATAAATAATAATAAAATGGGAAATCTACCTAGGATTCTGCATACTTCTAATGCAAGCTGTAAAATTAAAATTAAATAGCAGTTTAACTGCCAATAAAGCTAAGGGACCTGCTTCCCTCTATTAAAATACAAAACCCAATTATCTTCTCACCCAAATAACTTGGAAGTCTTGAGAAAGTCAGGTAAGGATTTGCCTGTCATGCTTGTCATGATCTGAAACTAAGGTTGGCCAAATACAAAAATTTGGTATTGGAATTTTTTTCCAGTAGTTCACTTGTGTTTGGCCCTGTCTATTATTTTTCTTTTTAATGAAAACGTACTAAAAAAGAAACAAAGAAATATAGTTCACGATTCTAGTCAAGCTGGCATAGGCAAAGAGCCTGACTCTAAGCATCCCACAGCTGAGGTCAGGACTTGCCTGCTTTAAGGAAAGCATAACTATTTATTTGCTTCCCTGGATCAATGTCTCTCCCTCTACTTCTCCTTCCGCTGACATGTTCCTGTCTCTCTCCTCACTAACGACCCTTTTCCCCGCTAAACCTTCACAAAATTTCTCCATCAATAAATGTTTCATTAAAATGGAAAGTTTTCTTCTGTCCCCTTCCCCCCTTCTTTCACAAATTCCTCTTGTTCTTCAGTCATTCAATAGAAGAAATCTCTTTTTCTCAAGTGTCGGAAACTTGAGTTTTGACTAATGGCATTTAAGTACATAAATGGCAATACACTGAGTTATGTGGAAGGAAAGACTTAACAGTGTGGAATGCCTGGTGTGGGCTGGCAAGAACAATTTACCGCTTGCAGAAAGTTCTGGCTAGGAGAAGTGCATGGCCTGTAACAATAGAACTAATGGAATTAACTTGTTACAGATTTCATAAATTAGATTAATACAGAGAAAAAAATGGTAATCCTTATTCTTTGTGACAATGTAGTCTCCAAAACAAACATAGAAAAAATTCTAAGCTGCAATGAGGGATACTGTTGTGCTATGTGATTTCACATTTTGCATCATTGCTAATGAGTAATAAATCAGTAGAAGCATATTTAAAATTAATAAAAATAATAGAAACCTGAGGAAATCTTCCTTATTATCCCAAATTAATAAAAATAGTAAAATTCATGTTTTAATTAATTGACTAAATAAATTATTTTAAATAATTGCTCTAGATTCCTTTCCAATGCATGTGAATCTCCATCTTAGTGAAAATTTCATAATCCTTTAAACTTTCATGCTACTACTAAGAAAAGCTGTCATTAATACAAAAAGAAAAGACGCTGAGACATAGGAAAATTATGGCACCTTTTACCTGGTACTGACTGAGCAAATCTGGTTAAAATTTCTGCACTGCTTTTTCTTTCCTCTTAAATACAATGAGCCATCTCTCCAGGTAAGTCTATTCGGCTTCACTGATTTTGGTACACTTATACTGATTTGCACCTGCTGCAGATGTTCTTACCTGTACCCATTGATATTAGAAGACCAAATCAATTAGTATTTGCCAAATGCTTCAACTTTCTCTTATTTTTTCAAGCTGCCTTTAATCGTTGGTTTGTAGTGGTTCATGAAATAAAATGAGATACACCCTAATGATACTTGCACAAACTGCAGAGAGAAGAGAAAAAAAAAAAAAACCAAACAAAACCCCAGTCTGTTTGGTATTTCAGATATATAAGGTTTAGCTGAACTGCAAATGGTCAGCTGCTGGGCATGCATCAGGGGGTGTTCTGAGGAGAATGGTGTAACATGGGGGTTGAAATGGAGAAGAACCCAAGGGGAACCTAATTTGCTGTGACACTGTAAGCAGATTAAAGGAAGGCCCAGTCATGCTGTTACCATATAACCTCTAAAATCTCAATATGTGATATGGGTTTCACAGAACGTTTAATTTTCCCCCTCTACTTCTCTCTCCCTGCCACAGAACTTACTGGTGAGAAACATTTGGCATCTAGCTACGTGCTAGGAATAAAATACACTAGCATACACTCAGAACGTTGCAAAGATCCAGACCCCATTGTCCTGAATCAGAGATAAAATTCTGTTTGCTTCATTTTTGTCTCAGTAAAACCACAGAGATTTTATCTGAACATTAGTTTAATTGGGAATTGTAAGCATTGGCAGGACCCACAGGAGACTGCTAATGGGTTATCATATGTAAAATGCCAGAAAGCGTAAAGTACATCGATAGCGCCGTGTTGCATTCACCCCTGAAAAAAAGAAATGTCACAACGATACACATAAAAAGACAAAGGAAATACTGTTAATTATAGAGGTATTTGCTTGTGATAAATTGAACTCTACGCTCGAAACAGAACTTGGCTTCTCAAGATCTGCCAACAAAATGTATGGGGAAAAAAGCACTCTGCTCTGGGAAGTGAACATCAAATACCTCTGATAGTAACTCTTGCCTAACACTTCAAATCTGCAGTGAATGCAGTGCAATCTCAGTAGTGCTGATAGCACGCACAAGGGGTAGAAATACTCCAGTAACAGGTAGATCAGCTGGCACTAACACTTCCAGTGCAATCTAATGGTGCAGCCTTTTCCCTGCGTCTACGCAGGGTCTCAGGCTGTCTTTCCACTAGGGTGCCTCCCACTTACCCAATTCTCGCTCCTTGCCTTTGTGTGGACGCGCGTGTCTGGGTGTACGTGTGCGTATACACGTACATACGCATACACACTTGTGCGTGTACTAGAACGAGTGGCTCAGCTTCCCAAAACAGCTGCTTTTGACATTTGATCCGTATTTGAATCAAGGCTGAGTGGGTCTCACGAGGTCAATTAGCGTCTCTCAGGAAGAGCCGTGCAGAGATCTGTTACAGCGTACCTGCATGGCCCGCGGCACTAGGCTGTTCTCTGAGCAGCTCCCCAAAGGCGCTACGTTTCATGCCGAAGTCTTAACAGTAACCTAATTTGGGGCACGTCTACCATCCGTATCCCAGCGGTTCACGCACCGGCCTGATGCAGAGGCTCGACGCCGCAACCGTGGAAGCCCCAAAGCAGCACGAATCTGGCATTTTCACCACCCAGCTCCTGCTCCCCTTAACGCAGAGCAGCGGCACCCCCGCGCCCTGCGTCTTTGCTGCCGGTGGAGGTCTTCTGGTGCCTGTACAAAGAGCTGCCACCCCGTAGCCGGCTTGCCTGCTTCGTCCAGCGCAGGCAAGCCTTAACACTCTCGTGCCTGCTTCGTCAAGCGCTTGACGACTCAGCGTGCTGAAGTCTCTTCCAGAGACACGGGGGAAGCTCAGCACGATGGATACTTTTGCTTTTTTTTTTTCTTTTTTTTTTTCTCTTTTCAATTTTTGCCTGCCCAGGGCAG
>VZTL01032601.1:13218-36355 GCA_013400535.1 Scopus umbretta
CAGGTTATCCTCCCCCCCCCCCCCGACTCCTTTTTTCCTTCCTTTTCTCTAAGAAACGCTCTTTCAAGTTTCATAATCCAGTACCCTTTGGTAATAAAAATCTGAAACTGAAGCAAATGCTCTTCTATTAATATATCAAATTTAATTATATATATGTTGTGGAAACAGATGCTTGGGGAAATAAGCAAGATCATAGAGGAGCATTCCTAATTGACCGCAGTCCAGAGTATTTTGAGCCAATTTTGAACTATTTGCGTCACGGACAGCTCATTGTAAATGATGGCATTAATTTGCTAGGTAGGTATTACCTGTATGACATCTCCTGAATTACTACTCTTTAGAAGTTAAACTTTGCCCTCAGGTAAACATGATAAAGTCAGTGAGACTTCTGTATGCTCATCTAAATGTTTGGGATTTTTCTTTGGTGAATTTATTCTCAAGCACTGCAATTCCACATGCTTGGTTCAGTGAAGATAGATCGTTTAAACTTATTTATCTTGAGAGCATTAAAAATTTTCCATACTGGATTAGTATCTGGCTGTAATTCTGGATTTGATATCTTTAACCTAATGCTGGTATTGGAAACATCCTTTCTGAGTTATTTTTTCCTTGTAGCTGCAAGCAAACTTGCTTGTCCTCTGTCCAGTTAGATCTAATATAATGTGTGTGGTTGTCAGTTTTATTAGTTTATGCATTTCTTCGAGATTCCTTAAACTTCGACCAGTGATCTACTCCTCTTTGTTAGTGTCGCTAAAACGTGTAAGAGGTATGACAAGTAGGGAAAGTCAATTGTCAATCAAAAAAAAAAAAGACAATCAAAGAATTGATGCTCCTCCAATAGTAAGGATGGATTAACCCAAACTTTTTGGCATGTTCTTGGTGTGGCCATACGCTGCCTTCTCCAGTAAGGGAAGAAGAGTGCTCTCTTGCTTAACGACTCCCTGAAAATAACAAATACTGCTTTATTTTGTTAGGTGTTTTGGAAGAAGCCAGGTTTTTTGGTATCGATTCACTAATTGAACATCTAGAAATAGCTATTAAGGTAACTTGTTTTCTTTAATACGTGAATGCACATGTCCTGTTCTTCTAGGCAATATATAATTTAGTCCTGTCTCTATTAGCTTTTAAACAACTCTCTCCACAGAATTCACAGCCAGCTGAGGATCATTCTCCGATCTCTCGAAAGGAGTTTGTCCGATTCCTGCTGGCCACCCCAACCAAGTCTGAGCTGCGATGTCAGGTGTGAAAACGCAGACTTTGTCTCGATCTGTACTGTTGGTGTCTGGCGCTGAAATATCCTGCAGCATCATGGGACAACATGAACTGCAAACAAAGTGACGTGTGCTTCCCCCTGTCCCCCGCTTTTTAACTGGGTTTTGATTCCAAGCTGTGGCAGAGTGACCTCGAACGTGAAATTTGGGCTGTTTTGGGCTGCTTTCCTCCTTTAGGTTGGAGGTTTCCTGGAGGAGCTATTTGTTAAGCTCTGCTATTTAAATGTAAAATGCATTAGCATAAGCAAGAACAATGCTTGGTAGCTTTGCATTTACAGTTCATTAGTCTTATGTAGTAGAAGAGATGGTCTTTTGTGTGCGTGCATACCTAGATCTGTGTATATTATTTCCGCGTGTACATACACATGACTCTCTTGACCATTTTATGTTCAGAGCTGCATCTTGCCTTCTGTAACTTTTGGGGGTTTATCATTTTGCTTTTAGGGTCTCAATTTCAGTGGAGCAGATCTTTCACGTCTAGATCTTCGATACATAAACTTCAAGATGGCTAACCTAAGCCGTTGCAACCTAGCGCACGCCAACCTGTGCTGTGCAAATCTTGAAAGAGCTGACCTCTCGGGATCGGTGCTTGATGTAAGAATTGCTGCCTCTTGGAAGGTCTGGGCTGTCCTTTAGTTATTTAAAGGGAAGGGGGATTGGAACAAGCAGTTAAGTGTAAAGCATGTAGTTTGTCGATATTTTCTGCAATTATTCCAGTTAGATCACTTCAAAAGCTTTTTGAAGCTGTCTTTAAGTTCAAAAAAGTTAAAAAAGGGCAGTGGGTGAGAATTATCTGCCTTCCCGATGACAGAGAAGTAACAGCAGAGCAAGTTCTTACCCTTCCTCACAGTAACAAGGCTGCTGTGCTTTAATAGGATTCGCTTCCGAAACAGAAATGAAAACCATACTCTGATCGCTTTCGGTTTTGTTCATCTTCGCGCTTTCATGAATCTCACTGACATGCCTGTCTCTGTCAGTGTGCAAACCTTCAAGGGGTAAAGATGCTGTGTTCCAACGCAGAAGGAGCATCTCTAAAAGGGTGCAATTTTGAAGATCCGTCAGGCCTCAAAGCTAATTTGGAAGGTAAGAAGTTTTTGCCTGTTCGGTACTCTGAACCGTGTGTTTGTAAATCTGTGTGGCATGCCAAAGGTTTGGCTGTGGCTTGTACAAGCCGCGTTTTCATGCGAAGAGGCCACAAATACCGGACTGAGCGTGTGACCATTTAATCCAAGTTCTACCCTGACCTCAGTCAGTTTGCGTGGCTCTGACTGAGGGAGCATGATTCTGGAGCTACTGTGTTTCTGCCCGTTTTTCCTTATAAAACTACTCTGTGTGTGTTTTAGGTGCCAACCTGAAAGGCGTTGACATGGAAGGCAGTCAAATGACGGGAATTAATCTAAGAGTTGCAACACTGAAAAATGCAAAACTAAAAAACTGTAATCTTAGAGGAGCAACTTTGGCAGGAACTGATCTGGAAGTGAGTTATGATTCAGTTTATATACTAACTGGTTGACCGATAAAATTTTGGGGATTGCTGGCTTTTGGCTGAGTTCTCCAGCTTCAAACCAGACAGAGCGCACTAGTGGTTTTTTCAGTCTTAGCAAGACACGGATGATCTAGGGAATTGCATTTCGCTCTAGCCTCAGTTTGGAAGAGGACTCCAAAGTCTTGGATTTGCCAGACGTCACTTGTAGAGTAACGATGGAATCTCACCTGGCTGGTGGCACGTGATACGTGCTCATGCTGTTAGTTAGACAAACGAGCGCATTTTGCAGGCTGCGTACGTGGCTGTTCTTCCTCAAGTACTGGAGAAGCATTCAGTGTCATGTCTGGTGAGACTACAAGAGGCAGCTTCTTTCTAGCTTTGTTCAGCAAGCATTAATAACTCCTCAGGATAATTTGATATAAAGAGTGTAATTCTAACAACTTAAATCCAGCTGCTACTGTGATAAGGAACTACTCTCTTACAAGAAGTAACTAAAACTCTAAGCTAGAGTGATAGACTAGAAATTTACACCCAAATCTGTGGAAGTGTATGTGGTTTCTGTATATATGTAGTTAAGGTAAAGTTTTGAACTAAGTTCTGGGCATATTCAATTAACCTTTAATTTTTCTTTTACCCTTTAGAACTGTGATCTATCAGGTTGTGATCTACAAGAAGCTAATTTGAGGGGATCCAATGTAAAAGGCGCTATCTTTGAAGAAATGCTGACACCTTTGCACATGTCTCAGAGCGTCAGATAGGGAAGAGAATATGCTGAAGAGGAAGGAATCAAAACATTTATTGTGACTTTCTGCACCTCCGCCCCTTATTAAGTTAGAAGTAATGGTTAGTAGACAACTTACATTTGCAGTAGTGCCTAAGTAAACTCTTCTTTGATCACTTTTGCGGGAGGGAGCTTTTGTTTAAGAGGTAGAAACAGGCACTGTTTCTACCTTTGTGAACAGAGTGAGGAAGTGGGCTGGTTCTAGAACCAGAATGTGTGGCCCGTTTGGAAGGGGGGGGTGTTAAATAGACTCATTGTTTAGCATTGCCTCACTTTGGAATGCATTTTAATTTATAAAGCACAATATATGCAATTCTATTTATTAAATCTGTAGCTGCAATATGAATAGAAAATGTTATTCATGTATAGTAGCAACAAAGTTCAGGTTTACAGTTAGACTAGTGTATTTACAGATAGTTTCTTCATTCATGCACAGTGTATTAAGTGACAGATGTGGTTTAGACAATGTCCAGAAGATGTTTTCAGGTACTCTTCTGGGGTGAAAACAGTAGTTAGCTGTCATCATAGGTAATACATTGCCTTGTAGTAGTTTGAATGCAGGTATAGAACAGCTTTATCATCTTCTAAAATGTGCAGTGGAAGCTGCTTCCACTGAAGGGGTCTGCATACACAGCAGATTCAGTTATAACTAGAACATCCCTGTTCAGAAATTGGATGGCTTATTTAATCCTTCCCAGATTTGTGTGAAATTGCACTATCACTCACAGATGGTAAGAAAAATTCGCTTTGTTGGTTTTTTTTTTGTCCTAACTGCTCCAGACTGGAGTACCTGTAGTTTTTTTCATTCTTTGTGGGGAATTAAGTGTACATAGGAAAATACAGTACTGCCACCAAAGCAGAGACAAGCACTGGGGCCACAGCACATGCCCCGTCCTCCTGTCATTACTCCAGTATATGAATAAACGGCACCTATTTCCCCTCAAGGTACTATGCAAATACTCTTGTACACTGACTCCTCAAAAAAAGCACGGGCATAATCCTTTCCCCAGCCAGCTCTTAGTATTCCACTTTGGGCCTGCTTAAAGTGGCTGTAAAAGCGTCTTGCACAGGGCAAGGTGCCCTTCCCACAACTGCTTTACCGGTGAGCGAAGAGGGAGCTGCGCGACTTCTGCAGCGCAGAAAGCCTCACGGCCTCTCTGCAGGTGGTGGTGCGCCGCGTCTAATGAGCTGTCTCCACTGTCGTGTCAATCTGGTGCTCATCTAGCAAAGCACGCACTTTACACACAATCAAAAAGCACATGAAGAAACTATACCAAAAAAAAAAAAAAAAGGTGCATCAAGAACTCTTACCTCAGATGCTTAAAACACCCCAAAGTTAAAACTAACCTTGAATCTAAGGAAATACAGCTGTTACTGGAAGTTAAGAACCAAGGTATCCTAAAACTTACAGAATGTGACACTGCTAGCAGGGGTTTGAGTGCCACAGTTACTTCAGCGGGTTGCCTTTTACTTGCAGTGCAGATTTCCAGGCCTCTTGCCTCAGTAGTTGTTATGCAAATGCTGCTTTGCCATCAGTCTAGAAAGATTAGTTTAGGACCAGCATGTGATTTGTTTGCGGGGAATTGCAGGATTCTCCCTTATTTTCAAGTTGGGTTGACTCAGGCGTGTGACATGAACTTTTGGGACTCAAAATCCCACAGCCCTGTGGTTCAGAATTGGGATTTTATTTCCTCCTGATTCTCAGGCCTCTTGATCTGGCTCTAGGGCCACACCGTATCCTCGGTGAAATACATCTATAGAATTGAGGGAAATAATTCAGTGTGATTTTTGGAGTCCTTTATCCCACCTCATCGCTTTCATTGAGAGTGATGTATATGTTGCAGTAGAAGAAGATTCCTAGGGCTAGAGAAATAAATGAATTATTTTTCTTTATCATATTTTGTAGCTGGCAGAAGTAAAATATTGTATGGAAAAGAAAAAAATCTATTTTCATAATCGCTGAAGCACTATGTTTTGAATAATCACAGCATGTGGCATCATTCATTCACAGATGAATTTAAGGTACCTCTTTTGCTATGACAAAGCTGCATAAATAGCCCGAAGCGGCCTATTCAGAAATTGCAGGTTCCGGCCTAATTTAAATTGCATTAATAAAAGTGTGAAATACAAAAGTGTCTTGGTTGTCTTAATTTAAAAAAAAAAAAAATCTCAGTCTTACGACTTCTATGGCAAGGACAGCAAATTAGAAGAAAATATGATTTTAAACTTTGACAGCTCCTTGCATTACAAATGTAAAAATATCGTCGCTGTAGTTGGTTTTGCCCTTCATGAGACCTTGGCTGTCACCTTAGCCTGCATCTGTATGTACCCAGTGCTTTCTCAGATGGACTACTTACTGTAAACTAGGAATTATCCACTTACTTTATGAGAAGACCGAGGTTCAGATATCTTTACTTCTGCAGAGGCAGTTTGCACTATGGCAGAAAGCAAAAGAATTTTTGCTTTCAAGCATAAAGCTTACCTGCTAGAAAAACAAGTAAGTGTACCTTGCGTCGTGGGGATTGCTGCAGCGGTTCCGATACGTTCCGTTTGAGAATTTCATGGGGTTTTTTTGACTTGTCATGCATCTGCAGCACTGCTCAGCTCTTCTTTCTCCCCACCCTTCATATTTGCTTAATAAAATAGCTGGAGTCAGACGTGATTACGACAATTTACGTAGGTACGTGCACTATTTCAAACACTTTTCCACATTCGAGACCAGCATCACACCGCGCAAGCAGCTAAACTGTCTTAAAGAGGACGTGCTGAAACCCATCCTTGACTTTGGTCTAGAAAGTGCCCGTGATTTCAGTCTAATGAACTGTGGCACAACAGTGATAATACAAATACAGCACATCTGCACAAGTGCTGTAGGGCACGCTGAGAACAAATTGGAAAAAAATGAGTTCTTTTTTCAGTTTCTCACCTCTAGTACACTTGTTTGGGCTAGGAACGCTGCCGGAAAAGCCTTAAAAGACTCAGTAGGTTAGGATAGGCCTTTCCAACACTTCTGATAGAAGAGGTGTCTTTATTCTTGGAACGGGAATCCACAAACCCAGGTCTTCCTGACAAGTCCTTGACTTCCATGTAGGTACTTAACAGCATCGGCAGGCATTAAGATTTCTCTCCCCAAAAAGAGAAAAAGCAGTGCACTCAAAGGTCTGGGAGCTCTTCTGAAAAGTCTCCATCAGCCACGCTCCAGCGTCCGAAGAGAGGTCACCTGATGAAAACCCAGCTTCGCGCTTTGATTCTTCTCGGAGCACAAAGCTGGCACCTGCCTGAGCAGCCCAGGCCGGAGCGCGCCCAGCCCTTGGACCGGCCTGCCCGTCAGGCTGCCAACATCGGCGCCGTTCGCTGGCTTCCGTTCCACACGGCCCTGAAAGTATTTGTGGGCAAACAAAACCAGCGGTAATGGGTTTTGTTTTTTTTAACTTCCCGAGTCCTTTATGTAACTTATGACCGTGGCCTAGAGTTTGAGAGAGGACACGGACCGGCTCGCTAACCAGTGCGGTTCCGTGCTCTGACGTGCTTCGGTTGGTCAGCTTTGTAGCTGTAACAGGAGCCTGTGGAGAAACTCGGTTGTTGAAAGACGTTTGGGGTAGGCTGTCATTAGACCTAGCCTGAAACGGGGTTGATAAAAGGTACAATCACTGGGCTAAGCAGGCTGCCTTCCCTCTTGAAGTGTCATCCCTCGGGATGAGCAAACTCTTTATCTTTAAATAACCTTAATTTTTGCTAGGCTCATCAGGGAAGGAAGGAGTCTTAAAACACTGGTACAGGAAAATCTGACTTCTAAAGTGATGCGCCTACGCTGAAGTAACATTTCTCCCACTGAAACAAACTATTTTCACAGCTTGATCAGTTCATCAGCTGAAGTTAAATGTTGGCTCCTCTTGCCATGAGTAGGAGGAGCATTAGAGCAGGAAGAATTACCCTTTGCTAGAGTCACTAAATCCTCCTTAAATTATTTACTTATTAAATTACTTTTAATCCATTAATCTCAAAGAGGTCATGGGAGCAGGAAGAGAGGATGTCTGAAGAACACTAAACACGATACATTCAAATGAACATAAACCAGCGCATAGCAAGTCAGAATAGCTGCCAGGTGGATTAAAATTTAAAAAAAGTAGATTTCTGCAGTCAAAATTACAGAATTTAACTCCTGCATGCAAGTAGCTATCAACTCCTTTATAAAACTGCAGTGCATAAACTCTCAAGAACGAAGAACTCTCAAAGGACTTCACTGCATACAATTACACACAGGCACACGTACGTAGAACACACAAAACCACGTGTCTGGGGATCCTATGCGTGAAAGCGACCCCGTCGTCACGACGAAGAGGGTCCCTTCCCCAGCACATTTACAATCTAATATACTTGTCCGTTTCATCAGTTTAATCCTACTTTGCATTGTATCGAGCAAAGAACATCGAGGCACTTTCGTTTAAACATGAAGGAGGAAGACTTTCAAAGGAGCACGCAAATTGCTCTGTGCACTTGGGCAACCGCAGGCTCTTGTTTCTGCACCAGAGGACTGTTTCCTTCACGCCTGATCCCCAGAGACTAACCGGAATTCCTCATTCTTTTCAACTCTTGTAAGCCCCTCTCAACAAATTCAAACTGACCCAAGAACTTTTACTTAAAAATTAGAAGTCACTGAAAGAAGAGATTGTGTATTTTCCACGGGGCAGCGGCAGTCCGCTAGATTTGAATGTCAGATTTATAGCCTCTTAAAAGAAAGGCTGTTACTTTTATGGCTCTTCGAGAAAACAGCTGAATTTAATAGCTACAGCAGGGGTGTTCCAATTATGTGCTTTACTTCTGCTGCATTACAGCAATCTTAAGAACAAAATTGCAGCCCGTGAGACAGAATCAGATAAAGTTACCTGCTGTGAAAGGTTTGGTGTTGGGGTGGATGTGTATAAAAAGCGAGATGGCGAGCATACCTGCAGGACGTTTTCAAACGGAGAAGAGTTGGAGTTACTCTGCAGCCTCTCTCAGCAAGCAGGTAATGTGCTTGAACAACATACTGGATTCCCTTTTTACTTATTCAGTGCTTACAGATGCTTGTATTAAAAGAAACTTGCATTAGAAGAGACTGCAAAGAGCACTTTTTAAGGAGCAGGGACATTAGAATAGGAACCGGCTAAGCTGAACTCATCCATCAAATATCAACAGGGACTTTCATGGAACCTTGGAGGTCCAGACATTCCTAAAACTCTGAAAGGGTGTTCAAAAATCCTAGTTTAGATCTTCATCCAAATTTTTCAGAAGTTAAGTCTCTTTATAATGAGCTAATCCACACTTTGAGAGGCTCAAAATCCAGCTGTGGCTCACACATAGGTACAATGCCACTGGGGCGCAGAAGATCAGAACTAGAGATCCAGAAACGTAACATTTTCATAATTCTGTAAGATAAAAATGGAGCTTATGTCATTATGATCAGAAAGATGTTTTGTTCTCTCACAGGATGGACAAGTCCAGGAAGATCTGTGTCAGCCTTCTCCTGTTTGTCATGTCTGTGGAAATCTGCTTGGCTCAACACTGGTCTTATGGCCTGCAACCAGGAGGAAAAAGGAACGCTGAAAACCTGGTGGAATCATTTCAAGAGGTAGGTTCTAGACTGTAAAACAACCTTGTTGCTTTAGCTAGGATCCCTTATCTGTAAAAGATGCAAGCAAAAAAGAAGTGAAAAAAAGAAAAAAAAAAAGAAAGGCTTTACTGTGTATGTATCTCTGTCTCTTTCTCCCCAAACATACATACATATATATATATAGAGACACCCTCACACATTTGTGTTTTTTTTTTTAAAGTAGTAACTGGGAAGTAATTGGCATTAGGGTAAGATGACATTTGACAGCCTTGCATAAAGAACAGCGCTGCCTATTGCCTACAGAGAGCTTGGGCAGCCTGCTCTAAAGGAGAGGTGGAAGTCTGAGTTCCGGGTTAAACCTGATTTCATCTTCTTCCTAAATTTCAGCCAATATTCTGATGGGCTGTTCTACGACACTTCACTGAGAATGCTGCAATGGGCAGCTGTCATGTGGTAACCGATTAGATGGTAAGCACTTACATGACAAAGCAAACGGGAAAGAATCACAGAATCATTAAGGTTGGAAAAGACCTCCGAGATCATCTAAAGGTTCTGTCCACCAGTGGTTTTCCCATCCTTTCTAGTACTTCATGTGTAGTCCCTCGTAACAGCAATTCTAACATCCCAATTTTAAGTTTGCTGTAGGCACAAGCACAGGACCTGGGAAAGAGAAGAATTTAAATTGTGCAGTGGAACACTTTAATCTTCATCCGTAACTAGGGTAGAGCTGCTTTAGCAGAAGAATCTCCCTCTATAAAGGCTGTATCCCTTTCCAATTCAGATTGCAAATGAAATGGAAAAACTAGGGGAAGTGCAGAAGACTGAATGCCCAGGCTCATACCAGCGTTCCAGGTTCCGTGACCTGAAGGAAGCCATGGTAAGTAACGTTTTTTTTTTCCTTTATCACTATGGGAAAATTAGGGTACCAGTCCAGGCTGGGAAAGTACACGGAGGGAAGAGAAAAAGAGGTGGTGGAAGAGGTGGCATGCAAGTTGAGTTCGCATGTGGCGGTACTGGCTCTGCCCTTGTTATCTGCATCGTTCTCAAGTACCTCAGAGTTACAGTCCTAGGACAGGACTACATTATTTTTATGCTCCTGTTGTAGCAATGTCCTTAGTCCCTAAATGAAAAACAAAATAAAGTCAAACATATTCTATCTTAATACAAATCCATGCAACATTCACAGATGCTTAACTTCAAAGGCGCACTTTGCCAGCTGAAGGATCAAGCCATATGGAAGCTGCTGCTCCCAAGGTCCCTAGACTGGGAAATGTGTTTTCCATTAGACCGTCTAATGCAGTGACAGCAGAGACTTCACGTACAAACTAACTGCCACAGAAAGAATACTCTCAAGCAAAAATGTGCTCTTTAATTAATATAGCAACACCTTGATCAGGCCAGATGGTCACCACTTTGTGGGAAGTGTCTCTGAGCTGTCCTAAAAGTTGAAACACTCAATCTCTACTTCATTTGTAAAGCCAAGACCAAAAGTTCCAAGTACATACTCTAGCCCTTCACTGAGGAACCTGGCCTGAATAAAGGCTGGTAATGCGGACAGGTCAGAGCCTGACTTCCATTGGATTTTCATGCAGAAACTACCTAAAACCCTGTATTTTTTTTAGGTGATCTTTAATCCTATTTGTACTGATTATAAAATGGATTCTTTGTCTGTGACTCTGGCTTCCAATAGCACTACTTGCAGAATGAAGAGCCAGCAACAGAGACTTCAGAGACTTAGAATGTTTAGACCTTTTTTTTTTTTTAACCTGCAAGATACTACGTTAGGCAGGAAAAGATACCGGAATAATTATCAGGATAGTTGAAGTGAGTCCTCGATACTTCTTGCTCATTGAGGGAAACTTGGCCTTTCTTGCATAGCTGAAGGCATCCCCCCAGTCAGATTCTTAGGTTTGCTCAGAAACTGCTGGGAATCTTGCACGTAAATGTAAAAACTTCGAAGTCAACACTTAGTTTGCATGTCTCACTCCTGTAGCATAGTCTGAACTATGTCGCCTTCTCATTTCTAGCTGCTTAATGACATCGAAAACAAATTGAACTGTTTCCAGATGCAGCTCTTCCAACGTAACACATTCCTGCAGTTGCTACAGGAATATTATGCGATGAAAGGGGAGGTGTCTGGAAATCGTCCACCACATGGACAAACTTCTCAAAATTATCTTCATCATTTCATGGAGAAGCTGGTAGTGAGCACAAACAAAAATACACCTAGCTAAGATACAAAAGGCAAAAAATAATGTATTCGGAGAGCACATCTATCCAAAACACCTCAGGCTTTCAGCTCAGAGGTAACCACATGAATAAACATTCAAGCAGGAGCCCAGATCCAGCAGGATGCGGCACAGGAACACGGTTTCCCTTCGAGCAGTGCTAAGGTACACAGAGAACGGCAGCAGGGCAACTGTGCCACTCCGTAATAACCCTGTAATACTTTTGCAAGCACAGCCTTCTTGTCTCTGGTATCTTGGCCAACTGCTTAAGCTCAGAGAGACATTCTACATACCGACGCTTTGTGCAAGTTCACGCTTCTTGTCCTAAGCTGCTGTTGAAGTGTTGTGTTCGACAGCTGTTGGGTTGCACTCCAAGAACTGCTGCAGTGGTGGACCCATTAACAGATGTAGAGTTGGTCATGCACTTTGGGATGAAAAGGGCCATTATAAGTGTCAGTTACATTATATGGTATGGTCAGATCCACGGGCAGGTGGCAGAGAGATCGTGTCGGGTCAGATTTATGTCATTCTAATCCTCCTTCCAATGGAGACCACAATATGAATATTTTAGCATCTGACCAGGCTTTAAAGTTCCACCACCGAAGTTATTTCTTCTCTTTAAAAAAAAAACCTGTATGATGTGTGTTTACAGGAAAGTCTGATCGAAGGAGAAGCTAGACGAAAGAAGATTTAAACTCAAAGCCAAATGGAACAACGGACCCAGAATAAAATTTCAAAGCTGTGTTCAAAACAATTCCTCTTCAAATGGCCTCTGCTTAGATTGCATTATGTGAATAAGTACTCTGAAGCCGCATTTAAATAGTAGAAGATAGTTGTTGTGTAGATTACAAGCTTATATGTAAAAAGAGAACACATGCTAGCCCAGTGGCAGGGACTCGGCAGCGTAGGGCCTGCTTTGTGTCCTGCAGAGACAACTTGGACGGACAGCTTTTGTTTCACACATGCAGGCGACGCCCGGACAAAGGCACTGTCTGATCTCACTAATCTCTGCACAAAACAGCAGTAATACAACTTTGTTAACGGTCAAGAATAAACTTACTGTTGGAATGTAATGCCACTCGCGCTTCAGCAGTCCACGTATCAAAAACTTTTATATGCTCTTTTTTTTACTGGTTCACTCATAAAAACTACATTTATTTTAAAAAGGTATTTACAAACTTTACAATAGTTAATGCATTTAAAAAAAAACCATGAAAATTTATACACCTTGCTTTACAGACTTAGGGAATATGTCATTTACCCAGAGAGCTGCAGACTCCCTTTCCAAAGCTTAGCTCCTACTCTTTCTTCAGAGCCAGTTTAAAAGCTGGGGGTTTTTGCTGATTCAATTGCAGAGGACTAAAAGAAAGAGAAAGAGAAGGTATTTGCAGTCTGCAGAGGTGGGGTTTATAACTGAACCATCACATCCAGGATCTCCAAACACTCACGAAAACATGTTGTACAACATCCATATTCTCCTGAATTCAAGACAAACATGCCCCAAGGTTTATCGTGTCATAAAACCTTTATAACACCAACAATAAAAAACTACATCAATTAATACCATGCATATTGGGGCTGAACTCCAGAGCTGCTGAGGACTTACACTTCTGTTTAAAAAAATTCAAAACCTGTAGACCATGCGCGTGAAAAGCAACTTCAGAGTATGCAGTCATGCACGTCCAGGGACTTCAGCGACGGCCTGAAATCAGAACACTGAGCCCGATACAGCATACTATACTCCTCCGTGTACTCTCTATAGTGCCCACGCGTACGGTCCTGAAGCTGCTTCACTGTTAATAGGAGCAGAATTAGGTGTCCTTTTAAAAAGCCCCTCTCCTGCCATGCAATCACTGAAATCACATTATTTGTTTTCTTTTTCTTTCTGATGTAGTCCTAGGAAAAACTCGCCTTGGTCCACTAGATAATTTGGTCTGCAACAGTAAATACAAGATAGAGAAGTTTTTAATTAAAAGAAAAAAATCGAAAGAAGGTAGCAGTAATGGGTCAGGAATGTTTTCACTATAAAAAAAAGATTACAGTTAAATTACAGACATCTTAAACTTATTATTTCCATTTACAATTATAAAAATAAATAAGGAGAGAAAAGCCGAGCCATTATCGCTGCAAGTCTCACTCACTGCAAATGTGTGGAGCGTGCACTGGGCTGCATAGCGTGAAGGTCAGTAGATAGATGCGGGCTCTCAAAAGCCACTGCGTATACATTACAGTATTTTCTGCCACTGCAGATCACAGAGCCATTCTCACTGGAATCGGTGTCCTTTCCTAATCCAATAATCCACTGAAATAGAAAGCTGGCTGTTTCTCTCTTCCCCTGATGTGGATTAGAGCCTGTAACATTTTTAAAGGAATTTATCACAGCATGACAAATTTTAATTAAAAGCTCCAGAAAACAAGTGTTGAGCATATTTCTCCAAAGAAAAGAAAAAAAAATCCTCCAAGACTTGAAATTTAACACTAGCTTTGAACAGCATGGCTGTGAAATGGGATTAGATTTTGTCTTCTCTGCAGACTGGATATTTAACTTTAAGATTTGTTTTATTCATAACTACGAATTGGGTAGAAACACTGCTGTTTGCTTTCATTTCTGGTATGCAGAGATGACAACATTGTGAACTGTTCTACTCCCTTTTTTAGCCCTCCAGTTTAAAAGACATTAGATGACTTTTCCAAAAGCATCTCATTAACATGGAAAGATGATTCTCATTTTGAAACCTAAGTAGTGAGACCTTAAATTGTCTCTGAAAATTAAATCTCAGAACTTAAGTCAGGCAGGTACCAGAGCAAAGACCAGACCACAAAAAAATCAGGGGTCTGGTGGGATTTCTCCTAAGAGTGTGGGCACTTCATTCCACTTAATTAAAATCAGTCAGGCCCCATGCTTATTCACACACTTAAATGCCCAACTGCCTTTAAAAACCTGACACTTAGAAGACAATGCTTTTTTCTAAAACTGGCACGAGGCCCTGCATCATTTAGGCACGGTACAGAAATTCCCCCTTGCACCACTAAGCAAACTATGCTGACTTCTATCAGCTAAGAACATAACTCTTCACATACCACAGCCAGTTACACATTTAAGAAAACTGAACTCCTGTTTGCGAGTTAGTTGGCCAAAAGGCAAGAAGGAGAAGTGGGAAGAGTTTACAGCACTTCAGACTCTAGAACAAAAATAATGCTAAGAAATTAAAAATCCCCCAACCTTAAACCCCTTTTGGCATCGAGAATTTGCCAATGAAAACACCCAAAATATCTCAGGAAGGGAAACGTCACTCCGTGCTCTTCAGGCATCAGCTGTCCCTTTCCATCCAGTTAGGGCGATGCCTCGGCTACAAGAGTCTCCAACCGGCCCGACAACAAGGCAGCAAGAAGGAAAGCTTGAACCGCGCGGGCAGCGTACCGAGGTAAAGTCTAAGGAACCTGCCAGGTGAGACAGGGCGATTGCAAGGCAGAGCATACAGGACGATGGTATCTTCACTGCTTTTTAAGGCGCTGGCTCTACAGTAGAAGCCAAAGATCAAAACCCAAGTGAAAGGCCTGTTTCAGCCACTGCTCAAATTACACAAAGCACTGAAGCTTCCTAGACTTCTGCCAGCGCCGCCATGGGTTCCAGCCACCGCCCCGCTTGCTCTCCCGACTCCCCGGGTGACTCGGGCATCATCGTGCTAGCTCAGGTCTTAGCTCCTAGGATCAGCACGCAGCACAGACAGCAACTGTTCTTATTATTCCTGAGGGCTGGCAGCTGCATGATCCAAGGAAGGAAAGGAGGGAAGAGGATAATTAACCACTTACATGCTAAGTACTCTGTTCATAAACCTAGTCTGTAAAACTGCAAAAAAAGCAGTCAGAACCAAGTCTCCTCAAGTTAAAGACCATTATGGAAAGGGTCTTTAAAGATCAGCTGAAAAATTTCCTCCCGTGAGGTTTTTTTGCATGGACTAGTTCCCTCCTCCAGGAAAAAAAAAAAACAAAAAAACCCCAAAACTGCTGAATGTGCAAGATACGACTACAGGTTAAAGTTATTAAAGCAGATCAAACAGGTAGAGAAATGACTCAAAAAAGTCACCTGGAACCAAAACACCCAAATGTGAGAACTAGTTTGTTTACCCACAAACCATTAGCAAAGTCTCCTTTGTTCCTGACTTACCGAGGCGTTAAAAGCAAACCTGGTCTGAAAAGGGAATGCACCTAAAAATGAGGTAACAGGCAGATGTAGAACGGGGAAAGGCACTGAATTAACAATAGGTGGTGTTAATATGCACTTTTCTACAATTTAGACCACATCCTGCTGTTCTGCCTGAAGCAAAATTCTCAGCAAAGACAGAAAGTTCTTGTTCAAGTGAAGAGCTCCAGAGGGTCCTTTAGTTCATGTGTGCAGCAGGAGGAAGACAGTGGTTACAAGAGGAAGCAGTGGACAAAAAAAGAAAGACAAGAAAACCCTGTGGTTTTCAAGTCAAGGAGCATCTATGTCCAAGAACATAACGTGGAGCTGACAAGTCCTACAATGCACCAGAGAGAGGGGGTGAACCATGGCCAAGTTGTCCAGAAAGGTTTCAAAGATTTCCCCTGGGAAGGCAACAGCCCAGAAGGCAGCTGTACGTGCGCTACAGCAAACGTGACTGTCGACGTATGTGATGTGACTGCAGTGCAACTTCCCAAATGTCTCCAACCTGGTTTGTGATGTGAATCCAATATGACCCTTTGATGAAAGCAATCTGTTTTACAGAGCCACGCAGGCAGCAAAGTAAAGGTGGCTTCTGCAGGTTTCTTTAACTGGAGTCACACGGAAGCCAAAGGAATGTGTACGTACAAAAGAAAGGACTACTTCAGTCTGAACAAAAAAAAAAACCCTAGGGTTTCACTGGTTTTGTTTCTCCCTGGAAAAGCCTTTGCTGAGAAAAGCTTTCATTAGATGTAACGAACTTCAATTTTTCAGTAAGGTAATGAAACCCATTGAAGTCACGTGAGCAGAATAATGGTGCAGTGGCCTGCAAAAAAACCCCAACACAACAGTATTTGTATTTACTACTGCGAGCAGCATCCTCAGCAGGGTTTTTAGTGTGTCTCCCCAATTTCTACCCAATAATCAGAAGCTAAATGACAGTTACAGTTAGCAAGCAAAATTGTTTCTTGGAAGAGAGAGCCCATGACAAAATCTTCATCAACACCAACAATAAACAGGCCACAAGCTGTAACCAAACAGCCAAAGTTTTGGATAGGTTCAGAAATCCAAGTTCCTCAGCTGGTCCCTCTTTATGATGAGTTTTAAGAAACTCTGAACTTTCCAAAATGTCTGAATCTGAACTTTGCAGGCAAACTCCCATGTTTCCTGCGTTCCATAGTGAACGCAAACAAGTAGTAGTCATTTTTCTTCCCTTCCCTGGAAAACGTCAGTGGAAAATAACAGCCATGACAAAAGCTATGTTTATAAATAGGCCAGTCACGCAGGCAGAATAGCACAGCGAAATATTCTGCCTGAATGTGACAAGAGAAGAATTCTTACAAATCAAGAAAAGCCCAAACTTCACTGGCTTTTCAGCTGCTGGGAATGTGGCACCAACGGCAGCTGCAACTTTGGGGGGGATATATAAAGAAAGTTTCAATTATGTAGCTTGAAAAGAAAACAGCGATGTTCTTCACAATGGATTAGTTCTGGAACAGGCAGTTTAGGCAAGTCCTGCTCTGCACAGCAAAAAAAGAGCTGCTGTAACTATCTTTGGAGTCATCTGGATCTTCTAAGAGTAAAAGAGAGTAGAAATAGACTTTGCAGGAGAATTTTAAACTGAATCATCTTTGGCTTAAGTGCTGCACAAACTTGCTGCAGAGGAGCAAGTCCCCACCCCAGGGTTGCAGTCTTTCTAACAGAGCTCAGCGAAAAGTAGCCTTGAAAGGTGCAAAATGGAACATCAGGAGTATTAATCAGAACTGGTGATGTCCTCGTTTTTACCAGCAAGCTTCCAGTGGCAGCTCAGGCACAGAGGAATGCTGTGCCTAAGGCCCATCTGGTCCATAAATAACAGCGGTATTTGTGTTGAATTTTCAGTCACTATGCAACTGGGAGGACAGGCTCTTCTAACAGTTTGCAACAGCCTTTTTCTGCATCGATCACGTGAATTTATAACATTGAAACCTAAGATCACGTCATTTTTTCCTCTATACAAATAGAAAGACTGATGCTGACATCCAGACAGAGCAGGGAATAACTAACTAAATGAAAAATTGAACAGATTATCCCATCCTCCAAGGAAAGAAAAGCTGCAGAGAGTGGAGTAATCCAAGCAATGGGAAAGCAGGTGGTTAATTGTCAAGTCTTTCACAGGCATCCCAGATCTAAAGGGCTCCTTACAAGTCTAGTGGCTGTTAAAAACCTAGATCAAGGGAGGCTATAAACCCAAGTGCAAGTACTGCTGCAAATGGGTGCAGGGGAAAAAAAAAAAAAAAAAAAAAAAAAAAAGAGAATGAGACTTATTTATACTGGTGTGAATTTGCCCAGCAAAAGTAAAGGTTACAGTAACTATCAGACTTTGTTTCTGAGGTCAGGATGTATGGCTAGTTTTGCACAGTCCATCCTCTCAAAGTTGCTGGTACCAGTACAGTGCTGGCATCGACGCAGCTTCTATTCTCCTCACATATTCACAGGAGAGAAGCAACTTTTTACCCCCTACTGAAAAGCACATAGATGAAATATCGTACCAGGTCCAGATACAAGCACAAACCAAGTAGGTAACATAATTCAGGGAGGAATGTCAACTGCTCTGTAACGTTAAAACCGGAATTAACAGTGAAATTATGACAAAGTACTGGTGAACTGAAACTCTCCATTGGGAGTGAGCAACTGCCACTACTCGAGCAGAGATGGTGTAAGGCTGAATGTCTGCGCTTCATCTTAAATACATATGATGACTAGCAGGAAAAAAAAAAAAAGACGACTTCTTCTGCCAACAATGCTCAGGACTCTGCCTGCAATCAAGAATCTTAGGAGACTGCACATCATACACTGGCACCTGACATCTCAGGAGCCGACACTTCACAACTTAGGAACGGCTGCGATGTGTTTCACTTCATGCAAATCAGGGCTTGGCTACACTACAGGGGCAGGAGGAGGGATGGATGCACAGGTACAGCTGTAAAGCTGTAATGAATTTCTGTAAAAATACTATAGGACGCATCTCATACTGGTGTGGCTTACCTTGTTTGAAGCACTGGTGCAAATCACTACTGTGACAGATTTACGCTAGAAATGAGCTGCTGAAATTGCGTCACTGAAAAAACTTGGGACAGACAAGACTAAGACAGACAAGAATTCCAGTAGGTCAGCTTCTCCTGCTACGTGATTAGTGTCTCAGTACTGGAAAGGTAAACCAGAGGTTGGGAATACAGTCACAACAACAGTTCCTTTTGGTATTTCCCAAAGAAAACCCTAAGAGGAGTGAACGAAACAGCAGGTAAGATCACTAGTCTTTAGGGTCAGGGAGCCCCAGCATGTCAGTAAAAACAAAGCAGTCATTTCGCTCTAGGCGCTTGCCGTTACACCAGCAAGTCATGATCCTCACTGCAATCCTTGCTCTGCAGAGACAACGCTGGATTTTCTGGTTTTTGGGGGTGGAGGGGGAGGTTTGGCTTCACGTCTGCTGGGTAGCGGTGGAGCAACCTGAGAAGATAGAACAGAAACACACAGAACAATGAACCATTACTGGCAACTTGAGACATTTGGCTTTACCAAACAAGAAATCCAAAAGGTCCTATACTACTTGATGTTTCTTTCAGGACCAAATCTTTGAATTCAGCCTCTCAGTACTGCATGCAATCGATGACAGGGGCAAACAAGGACACATCCCCAGGAGATAACCGAAGCAGATGCGTTTCAGTTGCTAGAATACGCTTTAGTTGCAGATATACTTTACTTGCTTCTGACCTGCAGCCTGACTTCGAGTCAGAGCCATTTGTCTGCCTGTCCCACCTTTTGTTTATCAGTAAAACAGCAATAAACCCATTTCCCTCAAGGTTTCAAAATTCAACTATTTTTATCTTGCTGGCTTAATGAGCTGCACCAAGTATGGGCCAAAAGGTTGTAAGATGCTTCCAAGTCAGAATGGTACAACTAACTCCATAAAATGGTAGCAAGTAAAATTCTACTAAAGCAAGCCACAGCCTTCCTGCCTGGCAGAGGGGCTTGTAGGGCATTTCTTGTTCTTGCAGGAAACCACACTAGTGGGTTCTTCCAAGTTGGCGCTCTGCTTGTTTTAAGGGGCATCCTGTAAACAAACGAGATGTGGAAGGCCAGGTGAACAAGACGCTTGCGTGGCTCACCACTTGCTTAGCCAAAACTGTCAAGATTTCAGGGCTATTTTAACTGGAAGAGGATAGAGTCCACTTTACAACAACAAAGTAACAAAACCCTTCCGAAAACACTTTTACAACCTCTCTTTATAGCCCTTCAAATCCTTTTCATTTGGCTGCGAGCCAAGGTCAATCTTGCAAGTCAGAACATGTTAGTAATTAGTTTTCTTACAAGACTCAAGGGAAGGAGGCTCTTTTATTAATCCTCTTGAACCAGTGACTCCCATAGCATCCCTTGAGCTGGCACATTTCTGCCACTTACACCACCTACAGCAGCTATACTGCCCCTTTTCAGAAGCACAGTCAAATGCTGACCAAATGAAGGGTGAAGTAGAAAACCTATTTATCCCATGCTTCAAAGCTTGATGCCAGTGTCATCTCTCTCTCTAACAGAATTAAGCAATCAGCTGTTTTGTTGTCTTCCTGTGTTGTCAGAAGTAACGTGTTTTGCTAAGTGCGATCATTCTTTAAATTCTTTTTGGTCAAATCCCAGTTCATCTCACTAAGGTACTCTGTAAATCCTCCTTTCCAAATTGGACCGGGGAAGACATCCATCCCTTTCACGGCTGCAAAAGGATGCTTTCTATATCTACGCATTGGTAAGCGGTTACAAATCTCATACATTTTGTGGGCAGATGAAATGATTCTGACGCAGTGACCAGAGTATTTGCATGTTAAGTATCTGCAAGCTGTCTGGAATCCCACAGGGCAGGAGAAACATCAGTGACACGGCATTAAAAAAAGTGGCAATTTGATGTTCCTAGAAGGAAACCCAACTTCATGAAATAAAAAGGCTGTGGCTAAGGTGGTGATATAATGCAGGCCGTTTTAAGTGACTAATGTGACACATACCTTGAAAAATTACATTTTCCTGAGCTGAGGACTCGAAAAGAGACATTTATCATTTCTGAAAATGTGTGAATTTTTCCCCCTTCTTTTTCAGGACCAGATTATTGTGCTATTTTACATTGATCGTGTTTTCGAAACTTTTTAATCATTGTGCTTGCTTGTTTTCAATATATCTTCCCACCCCCATACACAGCTTGCCTAACAAGGACAACACAACTCCCACTTGAAAAAAAGGGACTGCACTTGATAGCCTTCTCTTGAAGCAAAAAACTTTTTATTCTTTTGTGGTTTCAGGGAGTGAACCAGTAAAATGGTCAGGCAAGTTTCAAGTAGCACCACCCTAGAAGCAGCTTGGAAAATTCCACTGGTGTCTCTTTCTCAAAAGCTGTTTTCCAAAAAAATGTCAGCTCTCATTTCCTTACCTCCACAGAATTCCTCGGGTTGCTATTCTCATAGGGTTTGCTTTTGGGCGGAGGTGGGGGCGGGGTGCTCTGTAAGCTAGCGGTCGCCAATCCATCAGCCTGCAGCGAGGGAAAACCTAGAAGCAACAACAACAATCAGAAAAGACATTAAAGTAGGTGGAAAAGGAATGGGATTGACCATGTAGAATTTTAAGGGAGAAGCATTTAGTATCTTGCGCTTTCCATCTGCTAAGGCTTCTCTGCTTTAGCAGCTAAATGATGAGAAGCTAACAAACGGATATGTCAACGTAGAGTCACAGTTGTAGCTCCCTTAAGTTCAAAACACCCCGAAGAGTTCTATCTTCAGCAAATGAGTATAAGTTTATGTGAAAAATGCATGCCCGAGAGAACAGAAAATTGAATCCATTATCACATCTGCAATGTTCAGTGGGGTTTCCTTTCAGCCTGGGCCTCAACTGAGAATTCACTTTGATTTTAACTCCAGTTGATGGAGTAGATAAGTATCCAAACTTCAGAAGAATTCCTGGGAAGCTGTCCTGCTACTAATGGCAATTAAACCCACTTGCTAAGTAGAAGAGTGAGGTTTCACATTCCTTTGACAGATCTCTCTTCATATAGTATTCCTGCACTTGTTTGTGTTTCTGGTTGTCTCCCCACCCCGTCCCCCACCCTGATATGTATTTTTTGGTTTTAATCTTCTCACAACAGTTTCATGCTAGTTTAGTGCATTATCTACACTGGATTCTGAATTTATATCCGCCTAAGAGGAAGAACAGTCAGGTCCTACATATGAGCTTCTGTTCCTTTAAAAAAAGAGCAGGCGAGAGAGAAATGCTATGGCAAGCAAGGAAGTTGTTAGTGGTGACACCACAGCTGTCTTTTTACCTTAGCCATATTTCTATGCTGCTTCAGAATTAACTACAGAGCTTACTGGATATGCAAGGGAGGTAAAGATAAAGTCCTTCTCTTTCAGGTGTAACATTTATTAGCTGAGTTTCCAAGCTGCAGAGCAACTTCTCCCAAAACTCTTTGCCATGCTGTGGGAGTTATTGTTCATTAATTAACAAAGCCTTCAGGGCTTGACCAGAAAATTTAGCCATAGACCTGATCAGAAATACCATGCTGGATTGATGCAGTTCCATCCAGTGAATTCACAGGAGGTACTCCTCTAGTATGCACTGTAACCTCTTGACCTGATGCATTTACAAGCATCTACATTGACTGCACGTGATGTTCACCTTGAGGTTTAATATACCTTCCCACAAGTCAATACAGGAGAAAACAAGAAAGAAACTGAGAAAGATAAAAAGTGTTTTCTGGAAATCATCTGATATACTAATTTTAACAAGTGATAAATAAGTCACAAGTATAATCATAGTGCCTTTGGTAACACTGCCAAATTCTGTTATCTGACAAAAATGCCTACAAACATTAACAGCCCAGAGTTACTTTCTGTGAACCACTTCAGAGCAGTTCCTCCCTCCCTCCCTCTCTACCTCCCCAGTTGAGGTTACCTCAGCAAATACGCAGTAATTCCAACTACTGCAGATACTGCCCTGAAGGATGTGGCGATTGCTCTGTAACAGAACTTACTTTGGGTTCTTGGGGTTTTGGGAGTGATGGGTGGTGGGCTGCGAGGGGTTGATTGCTGGAGTGAAGAACCCTGAAGCAAAGTCAGTCTGTTGTCTCCTAATTGAAGACTCTTCGGCCTTTGTGCTTTTCCTGACATGCCCTGGTTGAAACAAAGAGTAAACAAAACCTTTAGAAGTCAGCGAGATCGCTGCACACTATCAGGTAATCCAACCTGTCACAAAGGCATCAACGTGCTCCAGAAAAGCCATGCATAAGAGAGAAAGGTGCATTCAGGTGAAACATGAGTGAGACCACTGCACTGGCTAAGCCAGGTCAAAAAGCATTCGCTGTGCTCCTACGACACATCCAGATTTCTGTGGAACCCTACTAACTGGGTAGCAACAGTGCATTGTTTGTAACCACCTTAGTGTATGAACTAAGAAGGGATGACGTCAAGCTGAAAAATTGCTGCATTTGACTAGCAGTTCTGCGAACAAATTGGGGGGGGAGTCTTTCCAAGAAGGAAAAAAAAAAAAAAAAAAAAAAAATAAAATTTTGGGGGTAAGCAAGGACT
>VZTL01032602.1:0-19536 GCA_013400535.1 Scopus umbretta
TAAGGGGAGAGAGGGGAAGGCAGGGAACCGAACCCTGTCAGCGTTACTGGCAAAGGTATAAATGAGCAGCGTTATGTTCCGGTAAGGTGTGGTACCTCCATAGTTCTAGAAATATCTGCCCTGCATGGAGAAGAACAAGTGAAAGAAATTTCGTATGTCATTTTTGTCCCTCATGTGCTTTGTACGGATAAACAGACAGCTGAGAAGACTCATTGGAAAAGTTTCACCTGTTAGTACATATAGGCAGTAGGAAGTTGATATAGCCAAGCCCAGGGAGCACTTGTTGGGGTCTGTAGCCCAGTGGTATCAGGACAGGTCCATGCCCTTTCAGTGTTTGTTGCTGTGTACCTGGTGCAGTTCCATAATGCCCAACTGCCTGTCTTGTGTGTGTGTTTGTTCCCAGAGCTGGGCTGAGGATATTATGGCCATCGTTCGGAATCCCCTCACATACAACGCTTCGCGGTACACCTTCCTAGAGAAAATGTAAGTGACTTGGGACAAATGTTCTCTGAAACATTCCTGTACTGCCCTTTCTGTCCGCACTAGAGGGAAGAGACTTATCTTAGCATCCAGGTCCTTTAGCAGCCTCCAGAATGAGTCCTGTGTCAGCTCAGGAGCCCCAGGGCACAGCGAGGAGGTTGGTAGTTGGGCCGTATGTTGTATGATAGCCGACAGGCACAGAAGTGCTCGAGCCAGTCAAACACACACGTGGTATGAGTCTGCAATTCTGAGCCTCATGCGTGCCTCCCACCGCAGTCACAGCACTCACCCCAACAAAGCGCTGCCTGTTTTACTTTGCTCCGTAATGCTGTTTGGTTGGCAACCTGGGGTAGCTGAGGAACGCTAAATAATAGGAGATATCATGATCTCATATCTGTATCTTATGTTTCAGAGGAATCTTTCTGATACCTAAGCTCTTACAATCTGCCTGTTTCTCCTTCCCAAGAAACAGGAACAGATTCTGTCTGAGGTTAAGCTGACAGTCTGTAGGATACCGATTTTCAGTTAACTGCTGGATTGTTTTCCCAATTGCATATTTTTCTTTCTTCTTCCTTAATAGGACCTCTAAGATTGTACAAGTGCATTTTCATAATCATCTTTTTTTTCACAGCCTGGTGAAGCTGAAGATGCAGCTTAATGCAGAGGGGAAGATTCCTGTCAGGAAGTGAGTATGGATTTTTGTTTTATTGTGTGTTCAGTCAGACTAAAGGCAGAGTAGCTGGTAAGAGGATGGTTGCCCAGTGGCTTCAGCTGCCTGCTCTTTCTGCACCTAAGAGGTAGAGATCATTCCCTCTGGATTCAGGCCATGAAAGGACTCCTGCTGCACCTAGGTTCCTCCCAAGGAAGGGCCTGGGACATAATTTGCATCTGGAAAGGAGACCTTTTGTGGCCTTCACGTACAGCAAGAAATTGCTTTAAACAGCCATGGATTTCATGTCCTGGATGTTGCCAAGAAATAATCAACAAAACCAAGCAACTTTGGTACAATTCTGATCGCAGATTGTTTTGCAAACCTGAGTTGAAAGGTAGATTAGGTGTAGGGCTCATTTTACCTTTCATATAAGGAGTTCTGTATTTGGAGAACTTTTTGCTTGACTCCCGAAGTAGGGGGCCGTTGCTTTCGCTTGTCTCCTTTCTTCACATGTGTCCGCTACAGCCGCTCTCACTGGTGCCATTCCGCTGCCCTCAGTCTTTACTCTGGATATGCATGAGAGGGAAACAGCTTTTGAGGGCAGACCTCTGGACCAACATTAATGCTGGTTAAAGTACAGTGGAGATTTGCACGTCGCTGTCCCCTGGATTTGGCTTTGTGCATCAGGAAGGACTGCCGTTAGAATACGCCAAGGCTGCTTTGCTGAAGCAAAGATCAGCCTATTACTTCTCCCTCACACTGCATGGCATAAATCTAGAATTGATTTTGTGGCACGGATTTTGGATTTTGGCTCCTCCATGTTGATTCCACTCCCAAATGAGTGACAAAAGGCTGCACTGCCATGCTGAATTCCCTTTTGGGTGCCTAAATTATCTTCTGTTTTAAGAATAAGGACCTGCAGGTAATGCATTTGTGGGTATTCACCGGGAAGTTCTGAACCACTCTGCTTCTAGGTTTATGCTGTGTTATAGCATCACAAGAGGCAAGTGCTAATCACCTGTAATAAATATGCTACCTACTGCGTGTTATATTGCATAACGATTCTAGATTAAGTCTATGCTGGCTAAATGGGCTCCTGGATGGTTGATCATTATTCAACAATACACATTTCTTTGTTGTTTGTTTTCTAAACCACCAACCAGCAGAATTTCATTCTGTCAGAAACCAGTGTATTCATCAAAGGGCTTTTAAAAATGTATAGGTCTTCAAAGAATAACTCACACTAGGGAAGAGTACTTTGATTTGATCTTTAAAATGCAAGCAAGGTAGCATTACTGCAGGGAGAAAACAGCTTATTCTTCTGAAATAAGCTAGAAAAAATATCTGATAGAGGCTGTACCTCTCTTCAATGCCCTGGTCTGTCTGTCTTGCAGCGTGGTGAAAATGCTTTACTGTGTAAAGCATTAGACCATTAAATACTCCCGATTAAGGGCCAGATTTATAAAAATATTCAGTATCTCCAGGTGTGGGTATACATCACGCTTTTAAAATTCCATGTCTGAATTCTTCTGAAAATTCCACTAAGCATCCGCCTTTCTCTTTAGACATTTAAATCCCTTTTGAATCATAACCAGGATGCTGCAATTTTTGCCTTGCAAAGGGCAGCCTGGGAACCAACGTGCGCTGAGTTTGCATAAGCCTGCTGCAGCTCCCACTGAACACTTTTCCACCTGTCAACACTTTTGGCACTTTTTGTTCCCCTTTTTGGCTGTGAGCACCTGTGATGCCAGCAGCTTAATAGAGCTGACATCTAAATTTATCCACGGAGGAGACCTCATTGCTGCTGACTGGGAGATTCTGAAAGTAGGGAGAGTTCAGTTATTGCTGCTATCCCACAGTGCAGCAAAGAGCCTGCTTTAAGTGAAGGCTTGACCAAGTGAATCCTGCCCTGCTGACCAGTACCCAGCTTTCTAAATTGGCAGTGAGCTTTGGCTTCTGCAGCAGCAGACTTTCGTGCTTCCATCATGTAGTATACCAGCTTCTTTGGCTGTGTAATGAGTTTGTTCCTTGAATTCATGGAAACCTTTGATTCCAGCAAATTTTGCCTTCTTTCAAAGCAGCAAGCGTGCACTATATTTGTTTGCTTTTTTTGAACATTGTCTTGCTACCGCATGGGATAGTGTCTTGTGGGGGGAAGCGTCCCGGGGAGTTTGTGGCACGAGGCCTGCTGCTGCAGGGGCCACCTCCAAGAGGGGCAGGGGAGGGACAGTGAAGAGGGATTTTGAGAGTAGGCTGATGCAGTTTAGCGATGGAACTCTTACAGAGTCCATAGCACAAATATAGAACTTCTGCATTAAGGCAGCAGTCAAAAAATCCACTGTAGGTTTATAAGACTTGGTACATCAGGTACTCCCTTGGAGTGTTTAAACACTTTCTTCTCTGATTCATGTTTACAGTCGTCTTCATTGTGCATTTTGAGTGTCTTGCACTCTGGCTGCAGCTCCCAGCCACCCAAACCGAGGCTTTCTGACTTCACCCTTGTTACGTTGTGGTGATTTCCTTTTTCCCCATCTGGTCAGTATTTTTCAGATGTTTCCTGCAGACAGGAAGAGGGTGGAAGCAGCATTAAGTGCTTGTCATCTTCCAAAGGGCAAGGTAAGGGTTTTGCTAGGTAGCCAAAGGTCTCACTAGGTTGAGAACAATCTTTTTGCCTACCCTGACTGTGCTGCTCTTGGCTATGAAAAAATCACCAGCCCAGATGCTCTTAATTGCTGTGAAACCTTTTCCTTACCACTAGCTGCCATGCCTTGACTGCAAGCCTGCTAGGATCAATTCTTACTGTGTTTGTATTGCAGTAGCACTTGTGACTCTTGTCACTTGCACAATGTGGCACAAGAAGCAGCACATTCCCTTCCGCCTGTTTCACTGTCTGCTCTTTGAAGCAACAGATCTGGCGGTTAATCTTGGCCCTTCTACCAACCTGCAGAGTACAATCCAGGCCTCTGACAGCTCCTACCGCTGCGTCAAGCTTTAGCTTTATACCATCGCACAGGAGGCACCGAGGGACAGTTCAAATAAGTGTCTGTTCTGAAATAGGGCATTATGGTGCTTCTCCACTCCATCTGTTCTTTCCTAAACACCTTGCCAGGGGTTCCTGTCGCTTACTTGCATTGTCACAAGCAAGTGCTGGACTGTGGGCATTAATGGAGAGGTGAAAGCCGTTATGGGTTTGTGATATACTGACATGTCTTTTTTACATTCTCAGAATGATGCCATCAATCCAGAGGACTTCCCTGAGACCGTGTACAAAACTTTCCTCATGAATCTGTGTCCACGGCCTGAGATTGATGAGATATTTACCTCACAGTAAGTTTCCCTTAAGCCACAGCAGAGAACTTGATCTCTTGTGGCAAAAGATAGGCAAAAAGGAGGGGCGAGGGGATTTTATGTTATGTGGTTTGTCTGGTCTCAAGCCTTAGAAAGGCAGGAACCCAGGTCACAAAACTGTGCCAGCGCACTTAGCACTTTCACTCACAGCCTGAATAAAAAGGAGACCTCACTGTGCTGCAGGGACTCTTAACTGTCACCATCAGGAGGGTTGATTCCAGGTCAACCCTAGATCATGCTAATGTGATACTGCTTGCGGCTAGCCCCAGACAAGGCCACGTACAGCATGAGAACCATAGAGCCTCACAAGTAGCCAGTGACCTTTTTCACAAGTAGCTAAATCTGTGACTTCTTAAATGACTTGACTTCCCAGGGCAAGCAACTCGGTGTGCTCTGAAATTCAGGTCCCTTTAGAGTTCAAGTCAGAGGCTCAAATTATGCTTTGTGCTCCCCTCAGCACAGCCTCTTCACAGTGTTGAATTAGAGAGAAAGAAGAAAGGCCACAGTGGGAAGCATCATTTACAGGAAGAAATGTAGACAAAACAGAAATTTTGTGGGCCCGGGGAGGTGGACACCCATTGCTAACCTGAGGAAGGACCAGTCTCTCTTTTGTGAAAAGGTTTTCTGGGTAATACACAGGCCTTACCTCTGCCTCTCTGTAATTCTCTCACCTTAGCCATTTAAAAGCAAAGCCTTACATGACCAAAGAGCACTTGGCAAAGTTTATCAACAAGAAGCAGCGAGACTCTCGCCTCAATGACATCCTTTTCCCACCAGCCAAACCTGAGCAGGTGCAGAGCCTGATAGAGAAGTACGAGCCCAGTGGGATTAACATCCAGAGAGGTGAGTCTTGTTCAGCCCAAAAGTCTTGCTATAGAGGTAGTATGAAAATAGCAGGGCATCTCACACCTTCTGCTACCCTGACTTGCCCAGGGAAGCAATCAGCTTGATTCTCAGAAGCCCCTGTGTTGCAGTGCACTGGCAAGGAAGTGCCAGAACCGTTTTGTTTCGGTGCTGTTAACGGCTTTGTTTTCCATGTAGGGCAGCTGTCTCCAGAGGGGATGGTCTGGTTTCTCTGTGGCCCTGAGAACAATGTGATAGCACTGGACAAATTGGTGCTGTACCAAGACATGACCCAGCCGCTCTCACACTACTTCATCAATTCATCACACAACACATATTTAACAGGTATGGGCAGTTCCAGGGTCTGCCTTGGCTCCAACACGTATGTACCGCCACCGGCGATGGGGGAAAGATACTGACAGTCGGTCAGGCAGATGTATCTGCCCTGAAGTTTGGAGGGCTGAGGGCTGTAACGCACTCTGAGGGGCTTGGCACTTAAATGCTGTGTAAGAAGAAATGTCACCCTGTAACTGAAAACGTCTTGTCACTCTGCCACGTACCCCTGCTCGAGGATGGCAGAGAGTTCTGTTGCTCCAGTTTATGCAGAACCTGTCCCACATGAATAGCTAACGTCGAGCCTCCCTCCTTCTGCTCTCCTCCAGCCGGTCAGTTTTCTGGTATCTCCTCTCCTGAAATGTATCGCCAGACGCTGCTGGCGGGCTGCCGCTGCGTGGAGCTGGATTGCTGGAAGGGCCGTCCCCCGGATGAGGAGCCGATCATCACTCACGGGTTCACCATGACAACTGAGATCCTCTTCAAGGTATGGAAAGCGTTTTCTCCACACATGCTTTCACCTGCTCGGTTTTAGACTGAACTCTGTTTTAGGAGGCTGGCTGAAGGAACTGTCAAATGGATGGGCCGAGAGCAAAGATGTTTGAGAGGAAAAGGTTGATGGCAAGATGACAAGTGAATGAATGTGTAGATAGAATGAAAGATGAACAAATATGCAGTAGGTTGGAGCTTGTGTACGTTTTTGGAGTGGGAGGACCAGAAGAATGGTTGTTAGCTGGAAAAGACAAATGAATGAGGGAAATGCGGGCAGTCAGGTAGAAGCGATGGAGAGATGGTTGAGTAGATGGCCAGCATGCACAGGGCTGTGTAGCAAGATGGATGTGGACAGAAAGTTGCATGAGGATGGTGGATTTATGGATTGATGCACGTCAGAGAAACAACCAAGATGGCTTTTAGAAGGCAAACAGTTAAAATGAGTTTATCTTCTAACTGGCCTACAGCAGGTTTCTGTGGCTTACAGCCTCACGTGGTGGCGCTTTGGAGGAATAGGTTTCAATTACTTCCCAATATGTGAGCGTGTGGCGTCTGTTCAGTGGAACAACTGCCCTCTAGCATGCCGGGCAGATGGCTTCCCTGAGGATTCAGCTCCCAGGCTTCAGGAGCACAGTGCAAAGCCTACTTCTCCCTTGGAAATACAGGGCGTTTAACCACGGAAGTTATAAACAGCTTGCAGGTTAAAAATCAATGCATCCCACTCTTTTTTTTTTTCTGCACTCCTTTACACAGCTGCTGCCAACAGGCAAAGGCACTTTAGATTCTTTTTAAAGCTATTTACTCTCATTCTGTATCTTCCCCCCAGATCCCACACTTCACTATTACTAAAATGTTTACGGGAGGATGGGGGGAACCCAATCCTTAAGATCAGAGTTATTGTCATATTCAGTGTCAGTAATTTCCCAAATCCTGTAGTACTACTGCTGCGTTTTGACCAGCAGTTCACTACAGATAGGAGAAATAATGACAGCTGTAGCTGCTGTAATTGCAGAGTTCTGCTAAAGCATGTGGCCATACCTCAAGGAAATTACAACCTGTTAACGCAGCATGTGCCCAAGTTTTAGTTTTACATAATACATAAATCTTTCCCTCCACACCTCTCTCCCTTTTCTGCCATGGCTTGTGACCTTTTGCTGCAGCTTCTCCTCCTCTGAACCTTGCAGGTTTCCGTGATGGAAAGTCCAAGTGGTCCATGCAGGAGCAGCTGTGGCAGCCTCCCTCAGTGCTAAGATCATGGCCAAACCAGGATTTTGGGGGGAGTAGGGGACTGTAATTGTAAAGGAGCAAATGTCGCTTCTTTACCACGTCAATTAGCAGCACCAGAAAAGAAAATAGTGGAAAGTTTGTGGCAATTTAACAGGGGCTTGGGGAAAATATGATTATTTTTCTTACATTATTAATGCTGAGAATGTTTCCATGGTATTTGCATTTGAAATGTCAGCACTACTGGTTACTGAACATTCCAGTTTTCTCTGCTGCTAGACAGAAGGATTTTATAAGCAGGTGAAATGATAGAAAATGGGACAGGTTCAGAGGTAAGTATAAATAGGGTTTGAAGCAGTTTAATCTGGTGCTGCGTACGCCTTTCTCAACCGATTCAAAGTGTGTGTGGCAGAGGCTTGCCTCTCTGGCAAGACGCTTTCACATTCATTTATGTATACGCTGAACTATGTAACAAAAATTAAAACTCCTGTTGTCACATCTTCGGCTTCATGTTTTATGCAAGCTATTGAGTTCAGCTGCATGTTGTATCTGGAGCTGGAAATCCTGGCGAGTATGAAAAAGATGGCACTCGCCACCTGGGAGAAGTTTAATTACTTTAAAGAGAAGCTCCTGACAATGATCGGTTTGGAATCCATTCAGTGGGAGGTCAGCTGCGTGTCTCTGTTGTTAGCGAGTGCTGTTCTTTTCCCTGACTGTTGCCTCTCGTTTAGGATGCCATTGAGGCCATTGCAGAAAGTGCCTTTAAAACATCTCTCTACCCTGTCATCCTGTCCTTTGAGAACCATGTGGACTCGTGAGTATCTAGTGACGGGGAGAATTGCGTTCTCTGTTGTCCAGAGCAGAAAGTGTACAGGCAAGGGCTGGGGGATTTTAAGTGAGTGCCTGAGCTGAAATGAAACATTGCTTGAGATTTCTGAAGCAACTGGAGGTGGGATAGAGCTGACAGATGAGCCATAAGCTGCAGGGTGAGAGTGACCACAATTGTGCAGCCTTTTAGCTTGGGATGGCAGAGTATGAACAAATGGGAGTCGGCCTGGGAAGGGACTTCAAGATGTGCATAGCTGTCTGAGTGAAGGCAAGAGGTGGTTTTCTGGGTAGAGTACATAGATCTCGAGATGGTTGTTCTTGCTAAGCTCTGGATTTGGGCATCTGTTTTCCTGTTCACTTCTGCTTGATCTCGTTCATTAGGCCCAAGCAGCAGGCAAAGATGGCCGAGTACTGCCGAACCATATTTGGAGATATGCTGCTGACAGAACCGCTGGAAAAATACCCAGTAAGTGGAAGTTGGGGAAGGAGGCTAGTGGAGAGGTCTTTCTGAAAAAATTGGTCACTGCTGGTGCTAGGAGGTGCCAGAACAGATATAAGGACAGTGAAAGAGAAGACAATGCCGTGGACAAATAAGCCTGGCTCATAGGGGTGAGCAGCACAGTAAGTGGATGGAAGACCTCTAAGTTGCAGAGGTTTTCCTACGCACTTGTCTGACTGCCCATACTTAACACTCTGTGACTTGAGTGACTTTGGAAACTGAGCTCTAGGTAGCAAAGTCGTAGCAGTTGTACCAAAATGAGTCAGTATATTTTTGTACATGGTACTGTTTCAAATCAGTCTGCCAGCACTTGCTTTGGAAAGAAACAGGAACAAGGTCTTAGTAGCATTTCAGGCTCTTTCTACTGATGCTTCTCAATTCTTCCTTCCAACCTGGAAATATTCCCTTCCAGGGATAGATGGGCAGGTCAGCGACATGCATAGCTTTGTGCTCAGGATAGCCAAGTAAAGCTCCCGATCTGCTTGACCCTGGTCATCAGCTTACTTGTACCAGCATGTGTTTGTGTGGACACAGTGACATCATTGGTGATCCCCATGCACATTGCTACTTCAGTTGCCTTGCAAATGGAAGCTGATTTCCAAATAACGGGCAGTGCCTGTGTTCTGCAAAGCATGAAGCCGTTCCTTGGGATACGTAGTGGCGGGGGGTGCTGAGACACCTGGCCCAAGCATCTCTTTTAAAGCACCAAGATCAAAAGAAGAGCTGAAAGGAAACAGTGAGCAAATCAGCAGTTGCCCACTGTCCAGACCCATGTCCTTGTCCAGGCAATAGGGAGAAACAGGGTGTGTGTCAGGGGAGAAACAATTTGGGGTATTAGCTAAGTTATTAATAGGCCTGTTGCTGTCTGTACAGGGAGTGTAGGTCTAGAAGCACAGTGTGAGTCACGTATCCTTGTCCCGAGGCACCTACTCTGGGATCTTTTTCTCAAATCGGCTGCAGGCAGAGTGTTTAAATGTGGCCTGAGTGCTGATCTAGGACTGAGGCTCTGGGATAATGAGAGAAGTAGGTGGAATGTGAAAGCCAGAGGTGTGTGGATGCCTTCAGGCCATGTAGATGTTTTTTTTAGCCGTGGTGCAGGATAGGTGGCTGTGAACAGCATGATATGTGGAGGCAGCAGAACATGAGAAGGCTGAGAGGTGCAAAATGCTGGTCTGAAACCAAAGGTGAAGTCTTAGAAAAAATCTGCATAGATATAGTGGGATATGCTGGCAGATGGAGAAATTAAAGGTGAGAGATGTGTCCACGCACCAGTAAATGGCCAGAGGAATGATACTGGGAGGGACAGGAGAGATGAGTGTTCCAATTCTGTCTTGGTGATGAAAATTCAGTATGAAGTTTATCTGTTGCAGCTGAAGCCAGGAGTTCCTCTGCCAAGTCCTAAGGATCTCTTAGGGAAAATCTTGATTAAGAACAAAAAGAACCAATCTACATCTGGGAAGAGGCAGAACTCTTTGAAGAAAGGGAGGAATGTGGAACCAGAAGTTATCGAGCAGCCAACCCTTATGGATGCTGAAGATACTGGTATGTCTGAAGGGAAAATGGGACTAGTACAGCTAGATTAGCAAGTCTGGCCCACTGGAGACCTTCCAAATCACCCAATACTAGCTTCAGGTGATCCAGTACTAGTCAGTAATTCAGTTATCTCAAGAAGCAGCATAAGCTTGGAAGAGAAATTAAATCTTCAGAATATTTTCAAACACTTCATTCCATCCAAGAGAGACAATCAACTTATGCCCTGCCCATCAGTCAACTCTTCTGCCTGCTCTGAGGTATATGGCTGCATGAGTTGGTAATTCATTGAGACACACTGGCTATTGGTTTGATGGAAGGGTGGATAATTTTTTACTGCTTGTAGCTTTCTGATAACCACAAATTTGCAATGGCCTAGTTCTTCACCCTGAGGTTCTCGAAGGTTTATAGAACCTTCAGCCCCATTCTCCTCCCTTCCTCCAGTCTCAAGGCTGTCACCTCTCGGGCTCGAGGAACCTATGGTAGAACAGTGAATTTTCAGTCCCTGTCATGGTAGGAGCACATGAAGTCATATGAAGACAAGGTGAGCGCCACTACAGAGCACCCAGAAGTGGAGATTTATTCCCATGAATGCATGTGACCTTGGTGGGGAAAACAGCATTGTGACTGTCATTCTTGGGATATGAGGGAAGCCTTGCAGAAGGAATGATTTGGTCTCTTGAGTGTGCTAGACCAGAGTGTGCTAGTCCGTATTTGGATTTGGCTAATAAAATTGTATGATTCCTCCACTTACTGTTCCTGCATGACTTGATTTTGAGGTTTTGCAGAGCTCCTCATTGCTAGCTATCTGTAATGTCTTGCCTCTGTGCTACTGATATGTACTACTGATGTGGGCTGTGTGGCTTAGTCTGGGCAGGTGATGTGGCTGAAGAGGAACCAGAGGAAGAGGATGAACATCTCGGAAACCTGGATGAAGAGGAAATTAAAAAGATGCAGTCAGATGAGGTACTGTCACTGTTGTTTCTGTTCCTTTTCTGGTTTTTTTTTCTGGCTTCTAGTTTCTCTGGGTCCTCACCATACTGAATAGAGATGGACCCAAAATGCAAAGGGGAATGAACTGTGGTATGACCAATCAGGGGCCTGCCTTTCTCCATGCAACACAACTTTTGCAGGAGAAACTGAGTAAGAGAAATGATGTTGCAAGCATAGAGAATATGGCAGAAGAGTTATTTCTGACTCTGCCTTTGATATTCTGCATCATTTGGAGATAACTGTCTGCCTTCAGGGTGTTTGGAGAGGCTTAGTCTTAGTCTGATAAAAGTTGTTACCGAAACGTGAAGTTCTGCTGCTGAAGGGGGAAGGAGGAGATCAGCATTTCCTTGAATTAAAAAAAAAAAAAACACCCAACATTTTCTATTTCTGTCTCTCTAGTACCGCTCAGAGAGCAGGGAAGACATGGTCCCCAGTTTGTCCCAGACTCCGTGCTTTGAAAGGTTAAAGAGATCCAGGGCTTCTTACGTACTGACTGATACCTCTCCGTATGGCTCAGTTTCAGTTTTTGCAAGCTACCTGGAAACTCGGTGCCCCTGATTACGCTGCCCACAATGTAACTGTAGGACCAGGAAGCCAAAGAAACTGGCGTGCTCTGGTCAGGGCAGCCACCAGAGTTCTTTGATTGTGAAGCCCAGGTGTGTTTCGGTTCACCCCTGGGAAAGGCCTCTTGTCCTGGTTTCAGCTGTNCTGTCTTCTCTTGGATTTTGTTTCCTGCTCAGGGCACTGCTGGTTTGGAAGTGACAGCGTACGAGGAAATGTCCAGCCTGGTTAATTACATACAGCCTATCAAATTTGACTCCTTTGAAGTCTCTGCCCGTAAGTCAAACTCGGTCCTCTCAGGATCCCAGGTGTTTCCATTTGACCAGGAGCGCAGTGCTTTCAGATACTGCTGTTCTCCACCTGCCTTTGTGACTTGCTTTCACCCATGTTCTGTTGTATTCTCTCTCTCCCACAACATCCACATGGTCACAAACACTTCCTTTCTGCCCTCCTCCCTGTAATAAGGAATTGGTAAGGAGAAGAGAGGGAGATGTCAGATACTGCTCCCAGTTATATGAGTGAGGGTGAAAAGAAACAGTCTAAAGGCCAGTGACATCTGTGTGGGCTTGCTTTGCTGCTTCTGAGGGCAGGGTTGAGCCCAGCTTTTCTTAAAGGATGTGACTGGCCTTCCTTTTCTGTGGCGGTTGGACGGAGAAACATCTGAAACACTAAAAATGCACACAATTTCTTTATACACAACAGGTTCCTCTAAACGGTTCCCACATTTGTGTCTGCCTTTCAGTGAGCTGATTTGATTGATGAAAGAAAATAAAAAGAAAAAAATAGGGGAGTGAAGATAGGGAAATTTGACAAAATAAAGAACTTTGTGGAGGAATTTAAATATTCGGATTTACTTGGAACTAAAACTCCAGGCAGGAGCTATTCTCTAAACGTCACTGAAATCCAGGAAGAGATGGGCAAAATTACTGCCTTTTAAGCTTTGCAAGCCAATCCTGTCTGTACTCCATGATGTTCCTGTCCTGTAGTGCACAACCATTGTTTCCCTGGTAAACATAAATCATCTTTTAGGGAGTATTATTCTTCAGTCCCTTTTCAGGGGACCAGAGAAAGGTAAATTGCCTTGATAGGAAACGGTACCTGGTAGAAAGTGGGAGTAAACAGGCCAAGTGCTGCTTGGGTCCATCAGTCCCCACACACAGAATGGGGGCTGGGCATGCCTTTCTTCTAAATGCTTTCTTATCTCCTGTTTCTAGAGAAGAACCGGAGTTACGTCATCTCTTCCTTCACGGAGTTGAAGGCTTACGATCTACTAACCAAGTTCCCGATGCAGTTTGTAGAGTATCCTTTTGGCAAACTTTGTCCAGCATAGTTGGTTGTACGGAGTATGAGAGCTAATCTGAGGTTTGGGTAAGGATGAGGCATATCCAACTGGCTTCTGGTAAATTCCTCATCAACCTGGTAAACTCTTCATCAGAGATATAAAGCATGGAGGTGGGATCTTCCAGGGGAGCTTGGGGGCTGTTTGCAGAGACTCTTGACAGGATGCATCTTGCTGCAGTGAAGGCCAAGGCCGCCAGATGCTTGTCCTTAAGTGGAAAGGGTATGGGAAAGGAGCCTCTTGTTGCCAGGGCCTCTCTTACTTCTTGTCTGGAAGGCTCTGAGCATTTGGTAGCTTAAACAATTTTCATAATCTGAATATGTGAGCTAGCCCCAGGGTACACAAGAAGTGCTCCAGACTTGTTTCCTATAGAGCAACTGTAGATATAACAAGCGACAGATGAGCCGCATTTACCCCAAAGGCACCCGGATGGACTCCTCTAATTACATGCCCCAGATGTTCTGGAATGTCGGCTGTCAGATGGTGGCACTCAACTTCCAGACCATGGGTGAGTGTCACGTTGTCCTCCAGCTTCTGAGTGACTGGGGCTTTGTGCTCATGTTCACTGTCGCTTCTTTCGCTGCTGTTTCCTGCTGCTGCTGTCTCCCTGAATGTGTTTATTCTGTGTGCTTTCTCCCAAAGCGGCATTGCTCTTTGACCCCATCTCCCACAGACCAAAAGCACTTTTCTAGGCCCAGTACAAACCTGGAATGCATTGTCCGGGATGCCAGGCCTACACACTTGTGCACACATACGTACGTGGACTTGCTGTCATCCAGCAGCTGGGTGCCCTCTCTGGCTGTCCTGACGTGCTGTCAGGCTAATTAACGTGCAGGTCCTGCTTCCCCAAGCTGCTTCCTCTTTTGCGAGGCAGCAGGCAGAGCTCCATCTGGCTACACGACTGGCCTGTCTGTGCTATTATTTCCAGTATTTTGACCTGAACAGGGAAGAAGGGCCTTTCCATGCTGCACAGCCAGCATGAGAAGGGGACAAAGAAAAGCCTCCCGAGAAAGCCATTTACCCCTCTTCCTTCCTCAGAGCAGTGTCTCACGTATGGAGAGTGTAGGAGACTAGCTGTAGGATCAGTAGGAGAAAAAAAGAAGCAACTTCAAAAGGGAGAGAGTGAGAGATTGGTTATGAAGAGGATATCATACTGAAGACAGGTGCAGAAACTACAAGACAGTGTTCTCAAGCAGTGGCAGAGGAGAACATGGACCGAGAGGAGGTCCACAATGAAAGGGGGAGGGAGTAGAGGGGTTCAGGCGACTATTTACTTCACACCCCAATATAGCGGGTACTTCTTAAAGTAGGTTTTTAATTTAGTTCTACCCATGACTTATGGTGCAATCATAAGCAAACCACTTACCTTTCTTACAACAGCTGCTGTAATATTTTCCCCTGTAGGGTGCTGAGAGGCTTAATTAGTTTCTGAAATGGCTTTGTGAGCCTTTTGCTAGCAGGGGCAGTAAAAGTACAGCATCTTTCAGCTCACTCATAGCACGCAAGCTACTTGATGAAGTCCCACAGAAATTTTTCTCGTGTTCCTCTGTATCTCAGATGTCCCCATGCAGCAGAACATGGCTCTGTTTGAGTTCAACGGCCAGTGTGGCTATCTGCTCAAGCATGAATTCATGCGGCGTCCAGACAAGCAGTTTGACCCCTTCTCTGTGGACCGCATTGACGTGGTGGTGGCAAGTACCCTGTCTGTCACGGCAAGTACAAACCATGGTGCTGTTCCTCCCCTGACAGCCGGCTCCTGGCACCACGTATATAACTGGCATCTATGTCCCCTCTATTTATTACCCAGTAGGGTTCTTAGTGGCAAATGAACCTGGAGAGTCCTGTGGGAGAGTGTTACCATGGCAACTCCCAGTCTTGTCACTATTTTAAATTAATCATAATCGCATGAAAATGGAAAATTAGCATCTGCCACACAGAAGCAGCCAAGGCTGTGATGATGGGGAGGGAGGAGGTTGGAGGAAGTGCTGAGGCAAGAAACATGGGTGGAGGTAAAAGAAAAGCCTATTGTGGATTAGAAGATGCAGCAGAAAAGATGTTTTGGGGTGGGAAAGTGAGTTTGGGGTGAAGGTAGGGTGGGTTCCGTTTTATTCTTTTCAGCAGTTGCTAATTACATTTCTGGTTGTTCGTAGATACTCTCTGGTCAGTTCCTCTCAGACCGCAGTGTGAAGACATACGTGGAAGTAGAGCTGTTTGGCTTGCCAAGGGACACAAAACGCAAATACAGAACCAAACTGACCTCCACTGCCAATTCCATTAACCCTGTATGGAAAGAGGAGGCTTTTGTTTTTGAAAAGGTAATAATATTTGATAGTAATTTAGACAGAGAATCCTTAAAGAACCTGTTGGCCACAAGCACTGCCTCTTGAGGGGTCAGTGACAACAGAAGGGACTCCCTTCTGGAGATCTCAGTCATGGCTTTAGACACAAATGGCGTTACATGCTGCGCTCTCAGACAGCTTCCAAACAACAGTACCCAAAACAACTCTCCGTCGATATTTCCCTGAACAGACAAGGGGTAGCTGGGAATGTTTCTGGAAATAACAGGCATCGAAAGCCTCCCACTTGTGATGCACTTCAGACTGAATTGACTAATCAGCTTTAAAAATTTCAAGCACCAGGAAGCAGAAAGGAACTGAATGTCTGTGGTTAAACTGTAAATGAGAAACAGACAAACTGGAGAAGTGATGGGACCAGTGGGAGGTTTTCAGTTGTGCCAGAATGCAGAAAGCTGCCCTGTTTGTCCACGAGAATCAGTGGTCACGAATCCAGCTACAGGGAAAAGTTAAGTCAAAGGTGATGGTAATGTTTGGCCTTTCTGCAGTAAGTTACAAAGGCAAAATGCATGTTACACAACTAATCTCTGTCATGCACACTGTAAAATAGCAGGTAATTTCAGCCTGCTTGGGATGTCGTAGATAAATATTATCCTCATTTCAGAAAACACTTTTCGGGCTTCAGTTCTGGCAGAATAATTTTTACTTCATTTTATGACAGAAGAAAATGGGGAGGAGGGAGGCAAGAGCCCTTATGGCAAAGTTACCATGCTTGCTAAATTATCCTTGCAAGTTCATTCCCTTCTCTGGTGAATTGCTTCATGGAAGCTGTGGTTTGCATGGTTTGTTGCCCCGTTTTTAATTTAGGTAAACTGCCCTCCTGTGATCCTGTGCAGTCTCTCCTCTGAGAAGCCTGTTTTGTGGAGTTTCTGTGAATTTAGTTACGTCTGTGATCAACTGTAGCCTTAAATTACAAGATGTAGAAAGAGGCAATGACTTCCTTGGAGAGATGGCATTGTTCTGGTGGAAGGAGGAAGCAAGTAAAGTTCTGCTTAGTGAAGCCAGTATGCTGTTAGGAGTTAGAGGTCAGAACATTGGTGCCTTACTCTGTTCTTTCCTCAGATCGTGATGCCTGAGTTGGCGTCTCTCAAAATTGTGGCTTGGGAGGAAGGAGGGAAGTTCATTGGTCATCGTGTCATTCCCATTATTGCAGTGCACTCAGGTAAATTTTGTGGAAATTCCTTCAGCTTTTGTGCCCTTGAGACCTCTCCATTGAAAGCTGTAAAGAAGATATGAACATCTGCATATTTTGCTACTTAATCTCCATTCCTGTAGGCAGTGGAGCCTTCAAATTCATCCTGTTACAGCCTGGGTTTAATTCTGCAATAGGTTCACCATGCCCTTCTGTAAAGGGAGACTTTGTTTTGCTGCTGGAGCACACAGACAAGAAGGGGCAGAGATTCTGTTAGCTTAGCTCTTCTGCTTTCTCTTTTCAGGCTATCACCACATTTGTCTCCGCAGTGAAAGTAACATGCCGCTCACCATGCCTTCTCTGTTTGTGTACCTGGAAATAAAGGACTACGTTCCCGATGCTTGGGCAGGTAGTACACGTTAGAACGTGCGTGGGGCCTTGTTCTGGCTTTGTCCAAACTGATCCAGAAGCCTTTTTCCAGCCCAGTGCTTTCCTGCTGCACCCTTAATTCCTTGTCAGTGTGGGACTTGAGCGCATGCCAGCATCCTGTCACACCCTTGCTTTCATCAGAAGAGAGTGGATGCTTGCGCTGTGACTGGTTCCCAGTATGGGCCGCTGCGCACGTACCTGCCGTGCAGCGCAGGTGTAACTGTCCCTCTCGTTTGGAATGGGGTCCCTCTCTTCACCACTTCTGTTCAGTGGCAGGGAGAGGTTTCCTAGAGCGTGGAGGTGGTAACTGTGAGGGACTGACAGCAATGGGGTTTTAAAGAACAGGGTTTTAGGGAGCACAGGAGTGTTCTTCTTCCCTGTTTGAAGAGAGGGAGGTTCTTGCTGGTACGGGGATACAGTGATCTTCCTTTAAAAAGGAGATGGTCAAACAGAGAGATGAATCGGGAAAGAAGTCCCACTGGAGGTATTAACAGCAAAACTTCTAACCATCACGAACAAAGCCATGCAGAATGTAACAGCATCAGCCACAGTAGTTCTTGTGAATACTTCTCATGTTTGCTTTTTCTTTCCCTGTGGTGACACAAATGAACCTTATTCGTAGGGGAAGTCCTGTGAAATTGATGGTTTTAACACATATTCCTAAAAAAGGCCAGGTTTATACAGCATTGGACTGGAACTGGAGCAGGGAGCTGTGCAGGTTAGGAAAGTCTCAACCTGGCTTTGGATTTTGGGAGCAGTATGCTCTTTTTCAGCTTCATAGAGCTGCCCTAAACGTCAGTTGTGAGCCATCAACTCAGAAAGGGACTAAGGTGAAGACAGTCCCCTCCCTTGGGCTGCCAGGGAGAAGCTTGTTACAAGTAGAGAATACAAATATCCCTTCTCCACAATTTCCTGTCCTAGGCCAGAAAGGAAACCAGAAGGCAAGGAAAATCAGAGTACAGCGAGTTATTTGATAATCCAAGCAAAGACCTCCTCTTTGTTTCTAGATCTGACTATTGCTCTCTCCAACCCCATTAAGTTCTTCGGTTCGCAAGACAAGAGATCAGTTAAGCTAAAAGATGGCTCGGCGGAGGTAAGTTTTTCCAAGTTCTATCATTGTCTCTAAAACATGTTGCATGGATTCAGCCTGAAGTAATAGAGCTTTGATTTACCTCTGATCTTTGTTTTAGAGGCTTGGCATGCAGAGGAACTTCTCATCTGCTGAAACGAATGGGATACCAGACTCCAGTGGGAAATTCATCACTCCTCTTTCTAATGGGCCTGCAGGTAAAGCTGTGGATGTGGAGTGAGCTAAAAGTAGAAGGGAAAGCCTGTACACTCAAAAGGCTGGAAAGAGACAGTGCTGGAGGGTGAAGACCTTTGGTAATGGGGTCAGAACCGCTCAGGCCGAGTCAGCAGCTTCAATTCTGGTGCTTGTCATTAATGGCAAAAGCTGTAGGAATCCCCTGACTCTTGGGCTGGAGTGAGTGTGCTGTGCATGCTCCTTTTACTCCACAACAGAAAAGTAATCTCAGGTATCTACTGAGCACACCAGGAAACCAGCTGAAGGCCCAGCTGGCGTGAACACTGTCTTTCCCCTCCAAGGCAGGGCTAACATGTTGGGGCAGTACTGCTGCTCCCTGTGCTGTCTTGCACATATGCTGAGGACTCTGACAGAGGACCTCAGTTTTCCAGGTTCAGCACAGAGTTCCCTGGGAGATAACTGCATTAAGAGGGAACCACAGTCCCAGGAAGAAGTAGCCTGTGGCCTGTAGCCTTTCATCTTAAGTGTGAAATTGGAGGTTGGACATTGGTTTTGAGCAAAGACCTCTTAATTCTGGATACTTCTGAGACAAAGATTTTAAGATCCGGCTTGGTTTTATCCCATAATACCTCACTGCTCTTCACCTCTTTGTTGTTCTCTTTCTGTAGTTTACTGTTGATTCTGACATTTAAAGTATGTCTCGATCCCCCTGAAAACTTTTATTTTGTGAAACTGCGTTTGTACCAGAGTCCAGTTATATAATACTTTGGAACTTTAAAGATCAGTAATTTTATTTATCAGCTTAGATGAACACCAGACTCTTCATAAGACCCATTACAAGTTCGGAGTGAACGAATCCCACATCTGGCATTCTGCAAGAGTGGGAATGGAGCACGGTCCTGTGTTTTGACCACTAGATTAAATGGGGAGCTGTTAACTTAACAAGGGCAAAGACTACTTAACTCTGACCAGTCAGATGAGTTGAAAAAAAGTTATGGATTGGATCAAAAGACAAAGTCAGCATTTATTACTAGGTTTAAAGAAGCTCTAGCAGAGAAAGATCTTCCCAACAGTATGTTTGTTCCTTTCATACTGGCACCTTCTTGGCCTTACAAAACAAGATAGCCAACAAACATTACTGGTGAAGGTGCCAGAAGAAATGTTCCTCAAACATGCTTCTAATCCAAACTAATTGATAGAGTATTTGCAGGTTAGGTAAGAACATGTCCCCTACC
>VZTL01032602.1:19703-30866 GCA_013400535.1 Scopus umbretta
CTCTCAGGGTGGGACTGAGCTCGCAGCAGGTCTCCAGGAGGAAAGATGCATTTACTTGCATTGAAGCTGTACCCTTGAGTTTCCTCAGTACGAGCCTTTCGGGAGGAGTTGATCCTGCCCAGCACGGCATTGTGTTGTGGACACACCCACAAGTTCTGTTAATTTTTACACATTCCAAGCCAAAAAAAAAAGTTATTTCCCCTGAGAAGATAACTCTCTGTGGCCTTTCTGCCACAGATAACCACATCTGACTGACTTGCTACTGCCAGATAACAAGTTCTCCAACAGTTCACAGGCATCCTTGCCCTCTCATTTTCATCTGCCTCAAAAGCCCTTTCATTTATTCCTCAGAACTGAAGAAACGCCAGGCGTTAAAACTAGAAGGGATGAAAGCATCTGTCATTGTAACTCAGTTTTGCAAAAAAAAATCAGGAATGAAATAACAAAGCTTTTCCCTTACAATTAGAGCTGCCAACTAGCTTAACAATTGTGCTATCTTTGGGATACTTAGAATTGTGGAAAAGGGTGCAAGGCACGAGACAGACTGGCACATCACCACCAGTGTGGTCCTCTGGCCAAAATACCCAAAAGCAGCAATTCTCCTGGCCATCCGCATGCCATGCATCCGCCAGATGGTGAACTGAGCTGCGTGTAATGCTGAGAAGAGGGAGGAAAAGCTGAATGAAAACCTGTCTGACCCCCAAAAGGCATCACAGCAGGTTGAAAAATGCTGGATGAGAGAAAACAGCCTCTCTTTATTTTGTGTTTTAGAGCCTCAGACAGCCAGCCTCGCAGAACTGCAGCAGATGAAGCTCTTCCTGAAGCTGCTGAAGAAGCAGGAGAAGGAACTGAGGGAGCTGGAGCGGAAGGGAAGTAAACGGAGGGAGGAGCTGCTGCAGAAATACTCTGTACTCCTTTCAGAGCCTGTCTGCTATGGAGGCAAGAAAAGGATGATGCACACTAGGAAAACCCAGAAGAAGAGGTAAATACAGCTTAGGATCTCCAGCAGGGCCTGGCCTGTGGGTCGCCTCCCCAAACCAAAGCAGCAGGATCCCTGAGAAACATGGGCTCCCCTTCTCTGAAGGAAGCATGGAGTGGTGCGGGCATCCACATCTCCCTGGGTTTACAGTGTCAGATGTTCCCACTGAGGGGTGGGTAGGAAGGTCAGGATTCTATTGGCATCTCTAGAAGCAGCACAGCTGCTGTGTCTGTTCTGCAGGAGTTCTACAACAGGTGATGTTGGTACAGGTGTAAATCCTGTAGAAATGGCAGAAAGCATCGATAGCCGAGTTTTGGAACTGAGAGAGAGGCTGGAGATGGACCTCATCCAACTGGGGGAGGAACACCACGATGGGATTCGAAGAAAGAAAGAGCAGCACGCCACAGAGGTAAGGACTGCAAGTGTCAACAGAAAATGTAGCCTAGGAGAGCCCCTGCAAGGACAGCCTGAAGAACCAATTTCTTCACTAAACTTTGAGCTTGGAAATGTGGCCACAGGGCAGAAAACACCCCTCAGAGCAATTGTCAGGCCCATGCAAGTCAGTTGAGAATGTAGCCAGTGATGCTTATTTGTTAGAAGCTATAAAAATCCAGCAGAAACATTTTTAAATGTCTGCAATTTTAAAAATAAATAAATAAATAAAAATTGAGCAGCACTGCCCTGGAGCACATCAGGCTCCATCTGCTAAAACTCTTCCGATTGCTCAGCTTGGGGTTAACATGGCGTTTGTTGGCTTCAGAGGCTGCCCGGTGCCGGCTCTCTAGGAGCATGGGTACATGAGGCTGTACCACGCTTCTCCGGGCTCCCTGCTTGATGCTGTACCATCAGAGCTAGGGTGACGCACAGGCGTGTGGAAGCCCTGCAGGTTCGCCAGCGGCAACCATCAGATGTGCCATTACGGATGTGCCGCAGGGGCAACTACGCTCACTGCTATCGTTCAGCCAGGATGGATGATGTGTGGGAACAGAGCAGCCATTGCCACATCTGTGCTAATAAAATGAAAGCCTTGTGAGGGACAGTACTCATTCCTCTTGAAATCTGGAAAGTGTTTTGCTGTTTGACTTAGTAGAAGTCAAAGTAAGTGTCCACATAAGGTGTCTCCAGTGAGTCCTGCAAGTGCATCAGTGTCTTCCACACCCTCAGACCCCCCTACCTTAAGCAAACACCAGCAAGAGACAGTGTCATGCCTGGAGACAAAGTCCAGTCCACAAGATGGTGATGGTAAATACAGCGTACACCATCTGTTCCAATGAAAGGGGGATGATTCCAGGCTTTGGAGGCCTTTTCCTATCATTATTTTCCAAAGGAGTTGCATCATGTGTCTTAAATCTTAGATTCCCTGGTGCACTTTGGCTCGACAAGCACCTTGCAAGCTGTCTACAAGACTGGCTGGTCTAGCCTATACCAACCCTGAGGGGAAAAAAAACCCTGCCTCTTGAGAACTCGCTTACCTGGAAACCACGCTTATCACCAGAGAGAGAAGCCAAAGGAATAAAACAGCCTTGTCTCACAACTCTGTCAAAGTCTGTGAGATTTAGTGGGCAAGGCTACAAAAGGGAAATAAACCCCTGGAGTTCTGACTGCACAGCACGTAGCTCAGGAGCCAGGTTTTTTCCTTTCAGGCTGTCTCTCAGCAGGCAGCAGTGCAGGCAGGTCTCACTGCACTGACACATGCTCTGCCAGGAGTTTCCACAGAACTTTGTTTCCACGAGGCAGAAGGCCCATCCTCTTGCTAGCCTCTCTTGTTTAGAAGGTAAGCTCTGCTGCCGTTTCCCACCTGCCCACAAGTACAGTGAATCCGGTGCTGCCTCCTGCACAGAGAGATAGGAAGCTGTCCGTAAACATAACCTAGAGGTGACATGGCTCGCAGAGTAGCCTTTGGAGCCTTGCTGGAGTCAGGCCACTGGCACGGTCCGAACGGTGTGCGCATCTGAACTCGCTGTTGTGGTGTGCACAAAGCCTTACGGATTAGCTGGCCCCTGGAATTGAGTGCAGGGAGGGATAAAGCTGAATCTGGTGGTCATTAGATGCAGATGGTGTGCTGTGTCTCATCTTGGTTGGTTTGGTTTTGATCTTGTTTTCATCCCTTGAACAGCAAGTTACCAAGATAACAGAGCTAGCCAGAGAGAAGCAGATGGCTGAGCTGAAGGCCCTGAAGGAGTCATCAGAAAGGTAAACTTAATATTTGAATAACAAAGTAATAGCGCATAGCTCTTACCTGGGGCAGCATTTTCCGCTAGATCTCAAAGCACTGTGCTACAGACAGTGCGTGAATACAGAGCAGGAGAAGCGCTTCTCGTACTTCGGTGAGAAACCCAGGTACGGCGACGTGGCGCGAGGTCTCGCGCAGTTACGCAGTGGTGGGAAGACAGCTCTTGTCTTGTGGTCTCTAGGCCAGTGTGCCTGCTACGAGGCACCGAACAGGGTACTAGTGTTCAAGCGGCAGTAAGAGTAGCCTTGACTAACGCAGGAATAATAATAATAATGTAGGAAATAAGACTGCTGGTCCCTGGATGTCATCTCTATCTGCAGTAGCCAGTGCACCACATACTCCCTTCTGGGGACTGATCAGCTCAGTCTTCTAAGTGAATTGAGCATCTTGGCTCAATACTTAAATAAAGTGGCAGAATCAAGTCACCAATTTATCCATTTGTTCTTGCAACAACACTGTCCTGAAGCTAAAATCCTCATTCATTCCTCCTGCCCATTAAATCCCGTCTCAGCCTTTAGTTGCTAAGTCAGGCACAACTTCCTCTTTTCGTGTCCTCCATCAGGAGGGATTCTCCGTTTCTCTCAGCTATTCAGCATATTTGGACAAGACTAGGAAAAACAGGGCAAGTAGCTAGGTAATGGTTTGCGAACAATACCATGTCATTTAGTACAGTCACATCTACAGCTGGCTGTGAGGAGCTCCAGAAAGATGTGAAGCTTTTGCGCAACAGGCAATAAAATGGCAGTTAAATTCAGCATGAATAAACAGAAAATAATGTGAATGGAAAAAACTAACGATAGCTCGACTGTACACAGGGGTGAGCTATTATCACTCAGGAAAGATCTTCAAGTGCTGTGGATACCTCTCTCAAACAGCTCATCATTCACAGCTCTGCAGTGGCCAAAGTGGCAAACAATTTTTGGAATTGTATGGGGGGGGGGGGAAGATTCGAAGTCAGTATCGTGTCACTAGATCTATCTCCACAGTGCAGTCACCTTTTCAGTATGCCATCTTGAACAAAAAACTTGGAAGAGCAAGGAAGTGGGTGGCAAGGATAGTCAGCAGTGAGAAGTAATTTCTGCACAAGATGAAATTAAATAGGACTCAGCTTGGAGAACAGATGATTGAGGGGGATGTGACAGAAATGTGTAAAATCATGAATGGTATGGAGAAGAAGAATAGGGAAGTGATTACTCACTGCTTCTTGTAAGAGAAGAAATGTGGGGCACCCAGTGGAGTCTCAGGGGTGTGAGAGTACTTCTCTCACACAGCGTATAAATGGAGTTCTTTTCATCTCAGAGCAGGGAGCTCCAAAGTCCAAAAGTAGAGCTAAACTCCAAGGTATGAGACACATTCATGGGAGATGGATGCATAGAAGCTGGAGGATAGACTGGAAACTGGGAAGGTGGAGGAGGGAAAAATTACCACTTGTGCTACCACTTGTCTTACACTTCTCTTAAGCACACACTCCGGCCACGGTGGGCGGCAGGCCCCCAGACCGATGGGCCGCGCTCTGACGGCCATCCTCCTGGCCCTCTTAGCAGCCGTCCTGCCGCCGTCGTTCGGTACAGGATGGCCAAGACGAGGTACTGGTGGTGCGGCAGCAGCCTCTCGTGCCCTGTCTTGTCCTCCGTCTGTCTTGTCGCGTTCTCTGGCCTGCTGTTAGCTTTTCTGATGGCCACGTGTGCCTCAGTCAGGGGCACAGATCTTAGGTTTTCTGGGCTTTGTTCCCTTCATCTTTCCTACTGGTTGATCAAATGCCTTTTAAGTGTTTATGGTTTCTGCTTTGCAAGTCACATCCACAGTTTATGTGCCTTTCTGCTTGCTGCAGGTCTTCTTTTTAGGTCTGCTCTACAGACGTGTAGTTCCTTCCTTTCACTCCTCCTTTTTTTTTTTCTTTTCTCTTTTTTCTCTCTTTTTTTTTTTTAATTTAGCAGTGTAAGTACTTTCAGCAAATCTCCTGCTGCTTGAGAGGATCCTAATGTAGGTATACAATACAGCCTAATTACATAACATGTGTTTTCTCCTGTCCCTTTCTTATGACTCTCTTTAAAAAAAAAAAAAAAGAAAAAGCTACAGGACTTAAAATATTCTCAAGACTCAGGGCTTTCTGCTGCACAGTCACTCAAACTTTGCTTTTCTGGACAGTGGAGCACTCCAGAGAGCAAACGCAGAAGGCTGCTTCGGTCTCTGGGGTTTGTAATCAGTCCTGCCTCTCACAGCACTCTTTTCTCTCCACAGCAATATTAAAGACATTAAGAAGAAGCTGGAGGCAAAGAGAGTGGACCGAATCCAAACCATGATGAGGAATACCGGCGACAAGGCTGCTCAGGAGAGGTACTGGGGTAGATGTTACTGGGCTTTGTCTATGCAGAGCACTAGGGAGCAGCGCTACACCACAGTCTCTGTCACCAACAGGGAAACTTTAAAGCAGCCGAATGGGTAGCGGCAGAGCTGTAGGGGTCAGGGAAGGTGGGCCGGCCTGCCCTCACTCCTGGCTTCGCGTTTTTTCTCCGTTGCATTCCAGTACATGGGCATATACGCAGTGAAGCCAAACATCTGCTCCCCAGCTGTAGCGGTAACATCATCCTGTAGTCACTGCTTACTGTGGCTTCCAGAGCTTTCTCCATAGACTTCTTTTTTTCATGTAAGGCAGTCAGGAAGGCAGTTTCACTTTCTGGACTCCTGAATAGCCTGAGAGGCGTAGCGCCTTAGGAGGAGCCCCTGCCCTGCCACAGGGAGTGGGAGCTCCTATGGAAATGCAGGGGGAGGTCATTACAGATGGAGAAATTGTACCTTGAAGACAAGCCTCCCAGGCACCCGTCTCTTTGGCTCTCTTATGTGACATGTAAGCTTCTTGCCGAGGTGACGACACACCAAGAGCTCTTCCAAACGCTTCCTGCCTGCCCCCGTGCCTCGGTGGGTATTTGTCTCCCCTGGAATCAAAGGCAGGTCTTCCCCAGCCTCTCTGGCATCTGTTTGTAACCAGTTTCAGCAACCATCTCAGTTAAGAGGTTGTGTTTAGGCACATCATGGCCGCAGCCTTCCTCCCCACTCGTTACAATACTCTGCTGCTGCGCCTGTACTCAGAACTGCGTGGTTTGTATGCGTTCAAGGAACTGCCCGGCATGGATCGGTTGTAACAGCTTCACATCTTCAAGGGGACAGAAGAGGGGACGCTACCTCCTTTGTTTCCAGCTCACAGCAAGGTCCTTTTGCTGTCTGTTAAGCTGAAAAAAATATAGAATTTTGCACCCAATTTTTTGGCTTATGTCTCAGTCAAATTTGAATGGTGTTTTATTTGCCTTTCCTAAAATTACAGCAACCCCTCGATGTGGGAGGAAGCTATGAGAATATAACACACCTGTCTCTCTGTGCAGGCACTAGCAGTCCTGTCTTACTGTATGGCACTTTATCAGAATTGATAAACAGGTTTTATATAAAGACAACAGCTGGCTTATAAGTTTTTATACATTTCCTTCCTTTAAAGGTTGAAGAAAGAAATTAATAACTCTCACATCCAGGAAGTGGTGCAAACAATCAAACTGGTAAGTTCTCCTGTGGCAGTCTACCACAGCATCTCTGCTTTCTGCAAAGTGGGGGTGTCTCGTGTACGTCATCAGCATGTCTCACAGACAGCGTGCGAGTTCTCTGAAGCATTTAAAGCCCATTAAATTGCTACTGCAGCAGGGACTCAAGTGGGTAACTCAGACAGCCAAAGTGCAGCTGAAGACAGCTACTACCCTTACTAAAATACTGCAGGTCCACAAGGGTCTAGTTGGTCCTCCCACCTGGTCAGAGGTGTAGTCCAAACAGAGCTGTCCAGGATATTTTGCATTTCTAATTGAGGGGGTTTTTTTAAGCACAACTAATGAGCGGTGTAACCCCACATCCATTTAATAATGCGTAAAATTTTACAGAAGGGGAGGAGACCTTAAGAATCTCATCTTTGCCCTTCGGATACCCATCCCCTTGTTTAGCAGACACCGTGTATGTGTGCACGCACGCATGCTCACACGTGTGCTCGCTCTTGCAATGCTTCCCCAGCACTGGAGTTCAGAGTCTTGAGTACTACACAGATACCTCGGAGCCAGTAGAAGTTGTTCAGAATTGGGAATGCGGGGGATAACTGTGGCATGTGCTCTGTAACTCTGTGTCTTGCTGTCACAAGCTTGGGCTGGCTAAAGCATTTGTTTATTAAAAACTTAAATTTGAGTGTTTTTTTGTGGTTTTTTTTGGTTTTTTTTAATTTGTTCTTTTTAAAGGTGACAGAAAAGACAGCCAGGTATCAGCAGAAACTGGAAGAGAAGCAGGCAGATAATCTGAGAACAATCAAGGAGAAAGAAAGCCAGGTAAAGGCAAAGATGAAGCTCAGGGTCAATGCTGTTACTCAGTACATAAATCCAAAATACTAGAGGGGATCAGTCTTCCTTGCGCGTTCTTTAATTAATGCTGCATTCATCCTCCACAAAGACACTTCAGACACCCACTCCTCAGTGCGCTGAGAAAATGAATGACTTAGAAGGTGGTTCTGCAGGAGCCTACACAGATCTAAGTCAGAGGTGCTGCACTCCTACACTCCCTGTGCCAGCACTAGCACTCCTCTAACAATCAACCCCCCCTAAATTTACAGTGTGATGGAAATGCCTCTTTAGAAAAGATGAGTCTCATCCCTGAGCTCCTCAGCCTTTCAAAACACGTAAAACGCATTCATGCTCTTTCGAGGCTGGCGGTGAACATGCAGTCTCAATTCATCAAACTGTGGTGCAAATCAGCAATTCTCCTGGCTTTCCTCTTCAGGGAAGCCAAAGATTGCCTGGGGGTGGAGACACATCATTCAATATAGGCTTGAGCCCAAAAGTGTGAAGTGCTAGCATCATATTGGTCTCTCTCAGAGCAGGTTTGTATGCTGTTCTCAGCCTGGCGTCTGCTTAGCTTCAGTGTTTGGAGAATGATTTGTGGTTTCTGTTTGCAGCTCCAGCAGGAGGCACTGGCAGAGTATGAGGAGAAATTGAAAAGTCTGACTATGGAGGTGCAGGAGATGGTGAAGAACTACGTGAAAGCAGGCTTTCCTGGAGAGACAGAGACTCAGAAGGAAGCAGTTCAGAGCATTCCTGAGGGAGAACAAGGCTCTGCAGAACAAGTGGAAGAAAAGATTCCAGTGGCAGACGTGTCGAGGCTTACAATAGCTACGGCTGAGCCCCCAGGAGCTGAAACAGACGCTGAGATTGAAGAAAGCATATTTTGAGAGATGCTTCCCTTACTGTTCCATTTCAAGGTTTATGGAGGTATATAGTGAAGTTAAAGACCAGCTTGACAAACTACTACTATCCCTTTCCACCCTGGGGAACTCCTGAAATCCTTCAGGAATTTGCTACTCTATTATCCTAGATATTGGAAGTAGCCCGAAGAGCTCACCCTTCAGAGAGTGCTTTTGCCCTCTTTGTCTTCCACAGCCGTAGCACTAAGGTATTTAAGCAGCACGGAAGGGCCTGTGGCTGAAGACAAGCTAGTTGTCGGCATTCACAGCAGCAGCTACGCGAGTCTTTCAGTCTGGATTCAGACTTCAGTTTTTAGAGTAAGTTCCCCCATCATTCGTCACATGCATCTCTTCACATCGGAGTGGTCTCAGAGCTAGATCCTTTTGAATGAAATTTACCTGAAAGACGCGCTCCAGTAGCCCACCTAAGATGCTCCAACCAGCCGAGTGCTCGCCTAGGATAAAGCCTCCTCAAATACACGTAAGCGTGGGTGGCAGGTGCTCAGCAACAACTGTTGTCTTCTAAGGCGCCATTCCTTCTGGCAACACTACCTGCTCATGTAGACACAGCCTCTGTTCACAGGAGGAAAGGTCGGTTCAACAGAGCCGCATACCGTTTTTGGTCAGCATACCGCTTCCTTGCACAGCCAGTGCTGGCTTTTTAATTGGTGTGTCCCCCCCGGCCCCAGCCAGATTAGGGCAATTTTCAGTACACTGGTATCCACACAACATAATCACGGAATCATTAAGGTTGGAAAAGACCTCTGAGATCATCTAGTCCAACCATCACCCCCAAACACCATGTCTACTAAACCATGTCCTGGAGTGCCACATCCACACATTTTTTTGAACCCCTCCAGGGATGGGGACTCCACCGCCTCCCTGGGCAGCCTGTTCCAATGCCTCACCACTCTTTCAGGAAAGACATTTTTCCTAATATCCAATCTAAACCTCCCCTGGTGCCACTTGAGGCCATTTCCTCTCATCCTATCAGTAGTTACCTTGCAAGGAGACCAACACCCTCCTCACTACATAATCCAGCATTTCCTTCTATGGAAATGTCCATTACCAGCGCTGTACCTTTTCTTCTTTCTTTCTAACCTCCCCTTGTTCCCAGGGGCTGATTCTCACTCCTAATTCTCACTTTGACTCTCACAGGCCTTCAGGCAAGTTCTCAGATCTGGATCTGGATCTCCTGAAGACCCTGCCAGTCTCGAGCAGACTCCTTGGGCACTTAGACTCCTCGTAGTATGTATGCCTTATAGGAGCCTCATTTGTTCCTGCTACCACAAAAACACTTGCAGAGGTCTCATCTACAGCAATTTGACATTTTTAGAGCTTCATTTTTTCTCACGAAGCTAAATTAGTTCCATATTATGGGCTTCAGATAACAACAGTGAGCAAAATTTTGAAACTGTTTGAAAATAATTTTGTTGCTCAAATAGAGAGCCAGGCAGTTACACTGCCCTGAAGATTCCCTTACACAGAAAGCTGAGAATGGCTCATAAGAAAGCGCATTGCATTATCTACTCAAGTAGCAGAAAGCAGTTCTCTGGAACTTTTACATGCTGCCATCCCAGTCAATGACACCAGGGGGCTCAGCAGTGATCTGTAGAATCTGTTCCTCCTGCTGGGAAAACCACTCTCCTCAGCCAGCCATGTCCTTTAGGGCCTTGGGAGAAGCCTACAGGCTACGCCTGCTGTTTGCTCTCCCTTTGCAGGAGTAGGGCATGCCTCTTCCCTCAAAGCTTCAGTCGCTTCCCATTTCTCCATGAAGCATGTCACCTGCAACTAACAGCGGTCCCCCTGTGGTGACATAACAGCTAAGTCTCCTTTCTACTGCCTAACTCGAATGAAAATGGCTTGGCTGTACGACTTTGAAGGGCAAATGGTCCTCCACCTCTTTTAGCCCTAGCACATACTCGCTGCCCGCTGTCCTCACTAACGCAAACCCTCCAGCAGAACACACTTGGAGGGCCAGGTTCCCAAAATACCTCGGTCTTGTCTTGCAACAGAAAAAAGGGTAGGTTCCTCTTAGCCAGCCATCTTCACGCTTCCCCCCTCTAGGACAGCAGAGCCTTACTCTGTGAACGCAGAACTCGCATCAGTGCCCCCCTGCCGCCACACATACTTTCTCTCACCTGTTTTATGACCTTGTGCACTGAACAGCTTTGACACGCCAAGTGCTCACTCATGCAGAAGGAAGGAACTGCAAACACATGGTCCAACTCCTTTCCTAGCACCATTTAAGACAGACTTTGCTTATAGATCCTAGAGAGGCAGGAAATAGCAATCATGCAGTAGAGAGCAGCCACATCCCGGCCTTCCTCATACCACGTCCTGAAATAACATTAGCCCATGAATTGGAGTTCAGCCTGCCAAAGTATACTTGCACCAGGTCACAGGGACCCTGCGAAACGAGGCACTTGGGGTCACCAGATGTCCCACGTGGAGGGGGCGGGAACTGACCTGACACCCCCTGCATCCCCCCAAACAAAGAGCCAACCCTCTCCATACCTCTGCAAATAGCAAGACATAACTAAAAGAGGTGGAAGAAGATGATACACTTAGGGATAGAAAAGGAAATGGGAACTGCAACTATTTTATTACAAATGCTTACCCTAGCGATAAGATCCTGTAGGTCAAATCTTGCAAACTGTTCACAGAAGCAAGAACAAACAACAATCCCCC
>VZTL01032606.1:1231-18385 GCA_013400535.1 Scopus umbretta
CTGCTGCCAGAAAGGTGGTCTCAAACCATCCCACTTTGCATTCCCAACAATTCCCTTGAGCTATTATTCCTAGCAGTCATCTGTCCCCACAGTGAACCACTTCAGGAAGCTACATTGGCCAAAAACTAACCTGGAGAAAGAGATGTTCCCTGCTAGTTGGACTCCCTGCACTAGCGTAAGGAAGGGTGAGACTAGCACCAGTGCTAGATCAAGGGAGAGAGGGCTTTTCAACTGGGCGTTTCTTTAAGTAGTGACTAGCTGTTCGGTTGGTGTAGCTGGAACATCAATCCTAGACCCTATGAAAACACATAGTCTCAAGCCAGCTGTGGTTGAGCAAGCAGCCACAAGCAGACTGCTCTCAAATGAAAGCAGTAAACTGGGTTAGAGGACAATACTGCAGCATGGGATCTGAACTGTGGGAGGGGAGAAAGGGGTGGGGAAGAGACAGCTTAACATTTCTGGTTTTACAGTATGAGCAAATTTAAATCAACAAAATACAATATCTGTTGATGAAATATGTCTGACCTCAAGGCTATGTTTAAGCCCAGAAGAGCTCTACTAATATCTAAGTTGGCAGAGAACAGGATTTTACTAAGCCTTATTTATGGATAACAGAAATCAGTAAGTAATCCATTTCTGTAACGATTCAGGAATAAAACAATTCAGAAGTGCCTGAGCAATGTAGTCAAAAATGCAGAATAATAATACACTGACATATTTTTATAACTCTGACACTAGTCTAAAATTACATTTTGCTTGGCTAAAGGTATTATGGAGACTCAATTTCACTTACGTAGTATCAGTGCAAACTGCCTTCCAGTTTTAAAAGGCAGGAAATTTTTATCACAGTCAGATAGATTCACCACACCATACTTTTTTAGGAACAAAGTATCATCATTCAGAATGCAAAATATACCTGTTCCCATTAAAGCTGGAGTTTACATCTCAGGATACTTAACACTCTAAGCTTTGAGGATATTGCATCTACTAAAAGACAACTTATCTAACCTAAACTGTACTTTGCTACCTAACGAAACCTAGTCATAAGACTACTCCACATTTTACTTCATTTTTAAAAACTTGTTTTTAAAGAAATCAACAGGTTTTGTAAGAGATATGAAGTCACACATAAAATTACATTTGTGTTAAATAATTTTAGCACCATCAACAAATGCAAAGTTTATGTAGAGTTACTCGATAACAAGATGTGACAAAAAACTTCCTAAGGCTGTTCTCTACCCCAGTACTGATTAACTGACACTGAATAGACACATGCATTCTGTTTTCACTCAGATTTTCAACCTACCAGGGTTGTCTTTGGCAACAAGACCTTTGGAAAAGTCACTTGGTGTAGGGGAAGTTCGGCTGTCCCTTTTTGCTGCGTCAAGGTTGTTACAATATTCCCACCTCTTCTGTTGAAGTTCCTGAAGCCAGTAGGTCATATCCTGACGTGTTGCAGCCTACAACACAAAGAACCAGAGCGCTGATGAGATCACTGCATGTCTTTGGTATATGAACACAGTAATTTCAAGTGCAATAAAAAAAGCCAACCCAGATAATTAGCAGACCAGCAAGACCCAATATGATTTAAAAGAAATAGCCACCAATGTCCTAGGTGCGTCTTGTGCACACATACACATCCCCGACTTTCATGCCAAATCCATTTTCCATTAGAAGTAGTCACATGCATTTTTTTCCAGTTTTACATTAGAAAACACAGCAGCATCTTATATTTTACACACAAAGTGTTGTTTAAATATATAACTACAAATCTGTATTAACAAAAAAAAATCCCATATACTCAGGAAGATTCCCATTTTCTTTTTTTAACTTGCTTTATTACCAGCAGAAACTAACAAATTAATAATGCAATGTAAAGCCTCCTACTTTAATGACTAAATCTACGTACTGTATTACTTGATGATCCCATGAGCTAACGAACTTCTACAGAAAAGTCATATTTAAAACAAAAAAAAAACCCAGCATGAATATTTAATCTACAGGCCTACAGTCATTAACATGAATAGGTAATAAGTGAGCAAGAATTCAAAACGTACCTTTAAGAATCACAGCTATAAGAGTCATTTCAAAGTGTGTCAAATGACAATCTACAAATATCAACAAGAGACTAAGCAATGGTAACTGACATTGCAGGCGCTTACTTGCAGAAGTCATTTTTATTCCAACATACATCCTCAGCCACCAGTCTAGAACAAGCACCCGACACCAGTAACATGGTACGTGCAGGAACAGAAGTTAACACTTGTGAAGAGACACTCACCTAAGGCCTTCGGCTTGTAAGCACACAGAGTGCTTACCTTTTAGCCAGTCTTTCTCCTACCTTCTCCCAAAGTGCTTGGTAGCATTACCAATGACAAACCCTCATTACTTCGACAAATGACTATGTTTACTCTTTAAAGACAACTTAATTTCAAATAGCTTCCTGCTCCATTTATCACAACTGAAGAGGGTACCTGCGCAGGGCAGAGCTGTGAAAGAGTGAAGGACAACAACCACCATAGATTTCCCTACAAAGGAAGTACAGTAAGTGCTGCATAAAGCACATCTATAGCACAGATTTGTCTTCATTTTTGATATAAGAACACTTTTGGTCTAGTCAAACTAAAGATCCATTTACCATCCTATTTTGACCCTGAGAGCAGCTAATTACAAGATAGAGCATAAGCAATACAGCAAATAAGAATTGATGCTTCCCCAGGGTGCTCTCTCTGGCTCAGCAATCTGCCATCTCAGTGTTTAGCAATCACAAAGATATCTTTTGATTTTACGACTGGGCTTTTTGTACCCGTATGAGCTTTAACATCCACAACATCCTATGGCAAATGGCTCCAAAGCGCTGTGCAAGGAAATTAATCAGAAAACACATAGTTATTCCTGGAAGTGGTGCTCCAGTTCCCCTCAGTACATCATACACACTAGAAGATGCAAGATAAATAAGCCAAGCAAACATTCTAAACTTAAATCAAGTAGTGAAATAAACCAAATAGTGATACAAGGGGACACCTGCAGATTCACTTTCCTCCGTAAGCAAGATATTTCTAATCTGAAATGGAAATTAGGTTCATTTACTTTTGCTTGCTCACAGGAAACTGAAGGAAAACATTTCCCTCATAAAAAAGACATGGGAAGAGAGTAGTTTAGAAGTGTCTATGAGGTTTCTAAGAAAGCATCAAAGAACTAAACACTGGGAAAAATCAATCTATACAGCCATCACTGGCAGTTTTGGAATGACCACAGCAGCAAGCTTTAAGTCTACAGACTTCAGTCACTTTTTGCAAAGAGTAAATGTCTCTCCTTCTATTAAATTAAATACTAAAAACTCTTTCCTTTGGAGTTTTATCCAGTGACAAGTCTTCACTTCTGGTAAATTTGAGAGCCTACATTCCCTTTAGATAGACTTGCACACGGGCCTTGTAAAAACAATGTTTTGCTGTGCTCCAGCAGAAAACCACCAAGAATTCAAAGAGCTTCCACTAACACAGCATGTAGCACTTAAGTGGTTCTCTTTGCTACCACAACATAGCTAATGAGGCAATTCACCTGGAGTCAATTTAAGTGGTACCTACAATTAACTTCTGCCCAGGACAAGTTCAACTTAAGGAGTCTTTTTCACAAATTGTCCCATTATCCTCTCCCCAATAGTCTTTAGAGAACCATGAATTGATTTTATTGCAGTTGCTCCTTCTTGTTGCTTTTAAATTCCCAGTTGCACCTGTTCTCTGCTGAGCAGCACATAGGCATCCTCTGCTTACAAGCGCTGTCATTGTTACACATTGGGTCAGTTAGCAGTTACGGTCCCTCAATGTAAAGCAGGATGGCAAAGAACTACAAGTTTCTCACTCCCCTATTTTAAGTATTTTTCACAAGGATTACTTGGTACCTTGCTGCTGCACTCTGCCAGCTACTTTCCCTTCCTTCCTTCACATACATGGTCTTCCTTCTCTTACGGAGTTTTCCCCACTCCCTTTGAATAGTTTTTGCTGAGTTTACGTAGGCATCTTAATTATTTACTTTACAAGTAAAAGAGAATTCTGAGAATCTCTGTTAAGATGAGTTTTGTTTAAACAAAAAATTAATCTTGGAAGCTTGTTGTTTGAAATGGACTTTTTTATTTTAAAACAGACTTTTTTTTTTTTTAAAACCACGCGTAGAATATTTTAAGTCTCCCTCTTCCCCTACTCCTAAACAAAAGACAAACTTCAAATTTTTTTTTTTTTTTTAATTCATTTTACCTGTCAAAGAAAGGAACACTTCCGTGCTCGCCCCATTTCTTATGACTTCTCTGAGTATTTGGCCACTGCCTACCATGAAAGACAGAACATTTAACTAGGTGCAGTGTCAATCAGATCTCACAAAAAAATCCTTATTTGTACTAAACTATTGTGTGGCTCCATAGTAAGAAAGAACCTTAGCGAGTCACATTTTAATAGAGGCATTTCTGTGGGAAGAAAAACCACCATAAACATAATCTGAACTGGTGTGAGATAAGGAATTACTATTGCAAACTTACAGGCAACAGTAGCAACAAAAGACACTGTAAGTGAAGAGACATCCAGTCCCACATATTTTTCAACATAAATAATGGAAAATTATTATCACTTACTTAAAACCATTCCCCTATATTCTCCTACTAAGGATGCCTTCTTCCAAAGCACAGATGACACAAACAGAAGAATTACTTGGAGAAAACAACTACTCTGTGGCATCCTCTACCTGGACCCACTGGTGAAACACGTATGTCAATATTAAACACTTTCAGGAAGAGTCCAAAGAAAGGGAACAAAGAGACCTGCCATTTCAAGGAAACTCATGAAAATTCTTGCCACAATCTTTTTCTGAACACAAACACTCCCTCAAGCTTTTTTTTAAAAGGGAACATCACTAGAAAGTTTGCATTTCTTAAGATTTACTAATCCTGCTATGCTAAAACAGCAAATTTGGAGCCAGATGACTTATTTTGGAGGCAGCCCAATTTTTAATTAAAGCATTGCAACCACTAACCAGCAAAGTTTAAAAAAAAAAAAATCAGCTCAAAAAATGAATCACCTTCACTGCTGAGCTACCTTCTAAGCCAAGCTCAGCCCTAGTGGTGTTAGGCCCTAAGGCAATATTATTTAAGCTTGAGCACCCCATTATTAAGCACTGCCGCATCATTAAAATCTATTGACAAATTAGAGAAAAACCTTCTAAATAATTTTGATTTCAGCAAGTTTGGTGTCCAATACTTTCAAGCATCTGGGCTCCAAAATCTGCAGTGTCTGGAATGCTTACTACTTGGCCAATAATCCAGAAAAGTTTTTTTCTTTAAGAAGTCTGTGCAATTTCTGTTCCCCTCCCCTCCCAGTTCACCACTGTTCACACACACATAAGTGACTAGACACACAGTCTATCATCACTGGCCAGTGTTTCTTTGTTTCAAAAGCAAGTCAACTGTGTCACTACAAGACACTGCTTTAAAAGTAAATGCGAAATGACCCCTTTGTTCATTTATATATATTCATAATGCTAATTCTTTTCTCCCTTAATGACAGACCTCACTGTGGAAACACAGGCAAATATTCACTTGACTGCATTACCAGCATTCTATGTTACAGCCAGTATTTGCAGGATCAGGTCCTTTCCATGAAAATATTCTCAAGCTATCCACAATTCATACGGTACACAATTTTCTCTGCTTCTTTACCTAAAATGATGGTACCTGTTTTAAATAGAAAAGCTTTTTACACACACTTAGCTTCTTCTAATGTACTTTAACTGTTGGAACTATATAGAAAAACTACAATCATGCAAGCGTCGGGTTGATTATCTCCATTTCTAAATTATGAACAATTTGCCTTATTTGCTGTAAAGGCTACTGTATATTTTTCTTGAAATTGTTATCAAACTGAGAAACAAACCCCAAATATATCATACAGTCCTCAGCTCCCATTAAATGACAAAGACTGAGCAATCCAGATGATGAAATCATTACATTAACAAAAAACTGGGGCATTATGAAAAAATAATGCATTCCTCAACAGCACCATCATTTCAATCTGGAATTCCAGTTGCTTATTTCTTATTGCTCTTCTCAGCTTATAATACTGAATGGGAAAGACCAGATCATGAGATCTGGAAATTCTGAAGCAGCAGCAAATTGAGGAAAACAAAGCATGTGAGTTAGAGGGTGAAGACTACAGTTGACTTGACTTTATTCCTCGTGCTCTGTGTGTAAGGTTTTCTTGATAGATTAAATCACATTTGTTTTCAACAGGGGCTGGATCAGTCGGGGGGGAGGGGGGGAGGGAGGTTGTGGTTTCTTTTTTTTTATTCTATTTCTACCCAATTTAGTTGCAAGATGTTTTTAAAGGACTTAAAGAACTATCATGTTGGGTAGAAGGAAATTAATTCCAGCTGCAAAAGCCTTATTCCTTGTTGAATCACACGACCATAAAAGGCCAGTTGGTCCTGCAGTCTCTCTCCAGGTTTTCATTAATCCTTTATTTATTATATAAACACCTACATGGTAATAGCATTTTCAGGGACAATCACTTGGCCGCTTTAGGGCCATCATAACAATACGAAAGGTAGAAGATATAAAACTTTTGGTTTTTCCTGCCAATTACAGAAATGACCTGACTTCCTTGACTGGCACCTCTTCTCAATCCCCATAAAGGAAACATGAAGAGAGCTCCAATCCGTGCAGGTTCTTTCCTAGAGAGTACAGGAAAAAAATGAATACAAAAAGTATGAGCAGAGAAATAACATCAGACTAAAAGATACCAAGAAAAACATGAAGAAGGAAACTCCCTGTTCCTTATGCTTGTGCATTGGTGTTGAATACAATTTGTATCTTCATGACTGCTGAAGACACCCAAGGTGGCTGTTGCTAGAGTACTGTTTGACAGACCAGTTACTTCTTACACAGGTGGCACATACTATTTCCCACTATAATCCTCATCATAAACTACATGTTTGTCAACAAAGGCCCTCCTATCCAAAAAGAATCCCCAAAACAAAACGTGCATTATGTACTTTCCTGGAGGTTTCCACAGAAAAGTCACTAGATGCTAATTAAAAACAAACAAAAAACCCTCAAAGTATCAAAAAAAAAAAAAAATCAAAGCTTACACCAAGTCTCCAGTTTTAACTTCTGTAACATAAACACTCAGCCTATAAAGGCAGGTTCATGGAAAGCAATAAAACTTTGGTTACAGCCATACGAAGAAAAAGGTTGGGGTTTTTTTTAAATACACGATTGCATGCAAACTGCTGATTACACTGCTTTTCCTTGACCAAATATAGGTAAAATTATTATCATATTAGTTTTCCAGTTAAATAACTTACTTATTCTTCAGTAAAGTATGTTAATGATTTCTTATTTTGACATTTATATTTATCAAAACAGAATAGTGAAGAGCTTTGTACAACCATGTTCTACAGTCTCAGCATTTATTATCATTGCTCAGATCTTCTCTGTTACATAAGTTCATAAGAAAGATTTTCTCCAATATCCAATAGGAAGTTCTGCTGTTTTACTTTAAGAGCTTTATGGATTACAGTCTAATATTAAGGATCTTGCTAAAAAAGAACGCAGTTCATGTGAAAGCTCACACTCAACGTGAAAGAACATTCCTTGCGGGAAATATATGCCTTAAAAGTAATCAAAAACAACAGGTACTCAGGAGAATTTATTTCTTCTCTGTTGAGCAGAAATGGTTTCCTTCGGGTTTTTTTCCCTAGGCATGACAATAAAGGAAAGATAAGTAAAACAATCCCAATATTTACCTCTCGTCCTACGTAAGCCTGAGTCCTCGCAAAGACAATATGATAAGCAGCCTCTGCTACTATCAGGAAGCAATTCCCCCTCCTCCTCTTCCTTCCTCCCAAAGCAGCCTAGATGCAAACTTCTGCCACACATCATCTTTTCAAAATAAACACCCCAAAAGTGAAAAACAGCTACTCCCTTCCACCTGCCAAAAAGACAACCCTCCAGATTTCCTTGGAAGTCTTTTTTCTACCCAGACGTTTCCACAGGACCCACTCAACAAGCCAGCTAGCCCATCCTGCTCCCACAGGACCGTGCTCACCAAAAGCATTCTCCTCCCCTTCAGAAGAGCACTTTAAAAACAAAATCACAAAGGGAAAAAAAAATAAAAAATGAAAGCAACGCTAGGGCTAGCCTGGTATTGCTGATCCACTCCGCGTTCGCGAAACACTACTTGTCTTCGGTTAAAAAAAACCACGCCAAACGCGGCCCGAGCCCGAGAGGAAGGGCCGGCCACCTCAGCNGGGACAGAGCCCTCGGCGGGGCTTCGGCCTGCCTACGGCCCCTTTCCAGGAAATCGGCGCGGCGTGGGCCGCTGCTGACGTGGAAAGCCACCTACCCCCAGGCACTGCGGGCCACTGCCCGCTCTTCTAACGTGCCGTCCCTTGCTTTATTGCCAGCGGGCTCCGATACTTTCGTGACCACATCAAAAAGTATTTTCCAAATCGCGGCCTCGCCCACGACCAGATTAAAACCCGTGCCTTGTTGGGAACTGTAGCACTCATTCGTAGCCTCCCATCCCGAATCAACCGTCTCTCTGCCCCAGCACCTCGCCTGACGGGCAGCAGCAAACGAGGGAGTGTGCGGGCCACCCCACGCCTTCGCCACCTCTCCACAGCGTTTGACCTTACTTAACCAAACCCTTGCTGCCCTGCCTGTTGACCGGCATTTAAAAGTCACTCCCGAATTATGTTATTTAGGGGAAAAATTATGGAACATGCAGGCAGCGATGGGTAAAAAGCTGTCGCTTATGGGGTTTAGGCTTGTGAGCGGCTACAGGCCAAGCTGTTTACATTTTCATCTTTCACGGAAAAGTTTAGTGCGTTTTGGATTCCAGGGAACTTCTAGAGTTAATAATAGAGAACTTCTGTGACAAAAAAACTTCACTGTGAAGAGATGAAGCTGCCACAGAGAGGCATACACAATTTCACATAATTTCTCCTTGTCTTTGGAACACAGTATATGCCTACTTCCATCAAACATGCCTAACGCTCTGGGTACAAATAGAGAAAACAGCCTGATGTGGCATAATCATCCAAAAATGGGAGGAGACAATGCCGTGTTTAATGACATTCAGCTTTAAATTCTAAACTTTAAATACAGCACAAAAGGTTTGCTGTCAAAATAGTTGCTGCCATGGTTGGAGCTGATGTTTGCAATGGCATTTTGATTAGGATTTTGCTATTTATGAACTAGGCTCATCTGACTGGATTCTGATGGTGCAGAAGTTCAAGTTATCCAGAAATCCTAAATTCCCACAGCTTCTTACTCTGTCCTCATTTTTAAATGCCTTGATTCATTTCTCACTAAAAAGTAACTGTCTCATCTGCCAGACAATATTCTCATTCTGTGCTAAAGGATGTCAAGGATATAAAGAACCTGCAAATTCGGTGAGGCTGTCCACGGGTTCCACTTTGATGTTGACATAAGGGATTGCAGAATTCTTTGAGTCCTCCCCTCCGGATGTCACCTACTGATAAGAAATGGGTCGAGTGAGGAAATAGCCAGTGTTCTGTTAGCAGAGAAACTTGAGTAATTTGTTATAGAAACTGAGGTGTGGAAGTTATCTCTCCAGTCAACTCACATGACATGAAGTGTGATCCACTGAAAGATTAAATGTTGCAAACTAAGGTCAGACTTCTTTTTTCTTCCCCCTCCCCCCCCAGGCTAGAATGACTGATTCTGCTCTGTCAAAAGTTGAAGCTTTGTTAGTAAATGTGGAAAGTAAGAAGGGTTGATCCTGCTTAAACAACGGGTCAGTAACTTTTCTTTTGTATGTACTGCACAGTATCTTCTTCCCCAAACACAAAGTATTCTTGGTCTTCTGGTAGCATCATACTCTTTCTTGCCACGTGCATTTGCCAGAACATGAGTTACACAGGGAAAACCCCGATTCTCTTTAGAAGAGAGTTCCTTATCTCAGTCATTTAGACAAGATTAAGTGCCCCAGCACTTACCCCTGATCTGTCACATTACCTCATCAAGTCAGTGAAGCATGGCCTTGTCCTTTGCATGCTGAGCACCCATGACTCCTACTGGCTATCAATAATTACACCTTGCAGCAAATCACAGAATCAATTTCTAATGCCTCAAAACTTTTGCTGTCAGTACTTCCCTCTTTTAATTTTCTGTTCAGCTTCCTTACAACACTCAAAGCAGAAGAATCCCCTAATTTCACAGTTGATTCATATAAACAGAAAGTTCCCCTTCTTAGGAAGTAAGTTCCTTATTTCATGTATTCCCTTCTTTTCACAAACAGATCCAGATGTGGACCAGTAAATAACAGCAACTGATTTCTGAGTTGCTGTGGTGAACATAAATTAAAGGTGAAAGTTACCTGCTTCTTCCTTTCATGTTTTCATGTCCGGAAAGCACAGATGATATAGGTGGCATTCTGTTGCTAACAAATGTGTAGAAAACAAATATAAATAGCATCTCACAAGATGAGATTTCCCTCCTGCCCAGAGGTGAGGGCCAATGAAGCTTTTGGTGCGCATGTAACTCCTAACCATAGTGCAACAGTCAAGTAAATTTTACAGATAGCGAAACAGTGGCTATTCTCCCAAAAGAACCACAAAGCTTGTCAAACATGAAAATATTTTAAATTCCCTTTTTCCCTGGTGTGTTTTTCTCTCCTACAAATTAACAGATATTTTAGTAATAGCACTTTGGGCTCAATAAGGCCATCTACTACACATAAAAAATAAACCGGTATTAACTCTAAAAAATGAGAGACTGGTCTAACTTATTACAGTTGTAAAGGTTTTGTCTTAATAAAGAATATAAGCATTCACAGTACTTGAATAAGTTCACATTTTATTCTTAAAAAAAGAGTAAATATGCAAGAAAAAGAGAGAGTGTCATTAGCTATGGAGGCAGAGAGAGTACAGTGGGTGTATATGCCAGGCTCATCCTGTCATGTTCATGGAAGTGCAGGAAACACCAATAAATTACAAGCAGCACATCTGTACTGTGTTTTTGGTTAAAGTGAGATCGTAGCTCCAAAATTAGAATGGCTGAGAGTGTACACTGCTTCCTTTCACAAAACAGAAAGCAAAAGTGACTCTGTCTCTTTTCTGGTATCTTCTGAGATATAGGGATGCAGTTAGAGATGAAACATAGATTTTTTCAGAGCTCACACTAAACATCTACTGTTTTTTGTTTTCCAGAACAATGGAATTACAGACAACTGTCCCCTTCAAAACCCCTCCCACACAGTGTCAGTCCAAACCGGCATGCTGAGGTACAGGCTAAATAGTTACTTTATTCCATTTTAACAAGTATTTTGCAGGTTCTTGCAGAATGTTGTCTGTGACTGTCACTGCCAATATAAATAGTGTCACCCTGCTATAGCCTGATTATGTGTAGTACTTGCATACGGCATTGCACTACATTATTTCAAAGAGTGAATGGTTTTTGCCTACTATTATTTACATTATTTGGAGGTCAGGAACCAAAAACTTTGCGAAGCATTTTTTTTATCAGCCAAGACAAACAGGCAGAAAATTTCTGCAAATCACTGTTTCTGATGCAGTCTGACATGTCATTCTACATTCCCCTGCCTCTCGGTCACCACAATGTCCATGAAGAACATCATATTATTACATTTCCAGAATAAATTCTTTCCTTATATGCAAACAAGTCAGCCAAAGGGTTACATCTTCTATGTTTTAATTGACAGGCAATGTTTCATATACTTTTCATTCTCCAGTATTACTCTTTAAACACCAGATGGTGCTCCTTTCCTGTTTCACATTCACCATTTGTGTTCCGCTCTCAAAATGGGAAAAAAGATACAAACCATGAACAAGCAGAGAAGCTTATTTGTAGTTTCTGATTTAGTAGGAAAGACCTAATTTAACTTCAGTTAACTGTCTCATATAAAACCAGTTGAATATACAACAACATTAAATGCATTGTTTTTACTTTTTGTTGCACTGCATCCTATCAAGAACTCTTCACTGTGAAAAAGCAACAGTTATACAATTCAGTGAATGGCAGCATTGATTTGTAGTTACACATCTGTGATCTGACTTGTAAAGATATGCAGGCAAGTTGGTAGCCATGTAGAGGAGAGAGAGTCAAATTAGACCCCTTATGAATAGAAAAGCAGGAACTACTTAACTGTAGCAACAAACTGGGCAATCCGTATGCACATAATCGTCGGCTTGTCAGCATTCATGTAGATCCAGACTGACTAGAGAACTGCTACAGAGCTTGTAAGGAATGCTGAAAAGGATAAGCAGCAGAATTTAGAGTACTGTTGTAGAGATGAAAAGATTAATGGGCAAGAGATATAAACACAGATAATGACACAATTAATAAAACATAATTATTTCGGGTGCTTTCAGTGGAATTTATTTCCATGTATGTACTTGATTCCCAGCGGAGAATCTAAGAATATGTACATATAATGGGGACTTACAGAAGTGTCCAGTAAAAAGAAAGGCCAGAGGAAATCATAGAATAGACTTTAACAAAAATCTTCACGTAATCCTGTTTTTGTGTAATTGTTTTATATTACATGGAAGCATTACATATAACAAGAATCAGGAAAGATCCAGTGGGATAGAATGGATCACAAAAGTTTTATATCCACTACCTCACAGAGTGAGAAATAACTTAATGAAGGGCTGCTTAAGGTTACCTTTATTCCCTGTGTAGCAGTTTAAGCAATGTTGGGCCAGAGAGTTTAAAGATGAACCCAGAACATTCACTCAAGGGATGCTCAAAATCACTTTTGATAATTGGTCAGATTTTCTTAGAACAGGAAAGAAGGAGGTGTTGAAGAGTCATCCTGCAAAGTAAGAGCCAAGAGAGAAAGCAAAAGAGGTTGGTACAATTAATTGTGGAGTCCATAATTCGTAAATGTTCCTGTGGTCAGTAGGCTACCATTGCACTATCAGAATGGAGGAAGGGGATTTCTCTGGGATTAGATGGCCAAATCAGAGAGCTGGACTAGTAAAGAGGACGACAAGCTATCCTTGAGCTGCAGGGATTCCTTGCCTTGATTTATGTAAATTGTAATATTCTGCCCTGGGTACTACTTCATAACAGAATTGCAAAATGCATAAGGGAAGTCCTCAGACTACATACTTGGGTCATCAGATTAGCAACGTTTGTAGTACACAACACAAGCTACCTCACATAAAACTAAAAAGAGGAAGAGGTGACCAAAAAAAGTATATCACTGCTGTACAATTACATGGATGTTTGTGCTGGCATTTATCTACAGCATTTAGTTTTAATGTAGCGCTTTTCCATTACTTGCTCTTATATAGTTCAGAAGGCCAATTTTAAGGTGTAGAAACATAACTACAGGTCTACTGGGTTATACATTTGTCTGTCAGTGTCACTTTGCTGAATAAGGCTCTTCTGAAAATCTACAAATACATGGTATTATTTACATAACAGTTCTACAGTCCATCAGTGTTTCATGACATGGCATCTCATTAATGTTAGAGATGTTCATTTTTTCCTGTTAAGGGTTTACAAGCCCATTCTCCCAGGTGCAGTGGCTGATACGAACATCCGCTTGACCTGCCTGCTCTAGCAGAGATGGCACAGAACTATTCTAACTCATGGTAACACCCTCAGGATTTTTGACCGCAAAGCTTTTAACTGTTCTCTAGTCCAAGCTGTACCCATAAGTTGTTCTTATTTTCTACACAACATTTCAGAGGCCCAGCCAGTTTTCTCACCTGTCAATCGCACTATGGCCCTTTTCCTGACTTTCTAACTCATTTCTTAGTACACCGTATCCTGGCTGACACTTTTTTATTGTACTAACTACAACCACAAAGCTCCATTTCTTCAGTAGCCCCTGAACTTCCTTTATCTGATGTATAGAAGCTGTGGATCACTTCCCTCTCTCCATTTAAATCCTAACAGAAACCTCTCCAAAGACAGAACAGTTCATAGCTGAGGCTTAGTTCTGATGTGAGATAATGGCAGTCGTGGGTATATTGAGAAACCTTCACTCTCTTGTTCTAGTGGACTTCCCCAGGAACTGCAGCTAGTTCAAGCCCTGACAAGCCCTTCATTTGTGTGGATGATTCTCAGTGGATGACTCATACTAGCTTATAGCTACAACTTACACACAAACCCGAGTGCCAACAATATCCACCGTCGTAATTCTTATCCAGACATGATTTTCTTATTTCTTACCATTTCATCTTCACTTTGAATGTCCATCTCATAGAAAGCTTAGATTCATCTCCCCAGTCTTTAGATATTCAACAGAAGCTTAAAGCTGCAGTTGCAAGTTCAGTATAATCCACACATGGAATGTATGTTGCAAGTGAAAAGTCTATTCTCTCCAGCTTCCATCTAGCATCAATAGTAAAACAGCAGATATTGATGGAAAGCAAATCATTTCGGTGTTTAAACTTCAGTGGGATGAATTCCAGCCTAAATGCTTTGGACAGGAACTTTTCCTTTGATGCAGACTATGAAGTGCTTAACATACTTATAAGCATTAATTGAAAGTTACAACAGTCACACCAGCTCTTTGCAAATAAGCTTTCTTCAAATCCTTTTAATTCCTAACCTTATCACAGGTCCATTTTTACCCTTTTTCAAGAAATAAATCAAATATTCTAGTAAAGGGTAAATGTATTTGTCAAAGCTGAATGGGATCGAAAAAAATAGAGATAGTAAACTGAAAGACACTTACATATATTTTAAATAAGAATCTATAACTGATGTAATCCTATCTAAAAATAGGCAGATTTAGCCAGACTGTTTGGTCTAGAATCCAGGCTACATTCGTCACAAGCAAATGATTTTGTAGGAAATCTCTCTTGCTATTTGTTTCTGCTCAAGACAAACATTAGCAGAGCAGCTTTTCCTGTGGTTTTCTGTTTTGGAACTTCTGGCTTTGGCTTTGGATAAAGACAGGAAGCACATGGAAAACTGAGGAAATACAGATTCAAGAGTAAGTCACAACATTCAAATACGGAGCCAAACTAACCCCAGGTCCTTTCTAACTAAGATAGATATCAAACAATAGTATTAGCTAAGAAAATGTGAGGGGAAAATTATCCCATCATATCCAGACAGCTGCTCTCCTGTACCCAGTTTTGCCAGCAATATACGCCAAATTTGCAATTAAATCACTGGCCTACCTGGATGTAATAAACACTTGTTCTGACCCTGTTACATTAGTATCAATGGAAATTTTGCATATGTCTAGAAAAAAGAGATCTCTGTCCTAGAAAAAGATACAAAGTATGGATGATTGAGAAGGGGAAATGTTACTCCTTAAAGACTAAGCTATGTTTTCATGGCATGTATTCCGAATTGCTCCAAAATCACTTTATTGAAGGCAAACATTTTCCATTCTCCCCACCTCAAACCCTACATGCCTCTTGCAGCATCACCTGTATTAATACCAACACTAGCAGATGTGAAACAGTAAGTACTTGTGTTTCACAGAAAATACTGTAAATTGCATATCCGGTTAGTCTGAGGACTGCCAGCTTACGCTAATAATAATGCATTCTTATTGCGCTTCGAGGTACTTGTGAACTCTTCACAAAGGTTATGGAATATATATCTTACTCAAAGTAATTAATAGCTATAGCAATCATATTTATTTGGAATCTTCTGAAGACTTTGCCGAGTTAATCTTAAGCATTTACCAGATAGCTACCCAGTCGCAAGACTACGGTGTACTGACATAACTCAGTTATAACCTGAGTGTGAGATCTACACATAGAAGCAGTTCTCCCAAATGTTGTCTCATGAGTTCTCATTTATAAATAATTTCTCCTGAGAAGTGAAAGAATTTGGGGAAGTATATGACATCATCAGATTTATTAAAACAAAGAACTTGAACTCTCTTGAGATTTCTGTCTTCAGAACCTGTAATTGAAAAGGAGTATCTAATGTAATGTATTCTTCAAACGTTGCAGCAAGATGAGAGGGCTAACAGAAAGGTTTTGGGAGAAGGTTGATGAAAGGACTGAGAATGAGTAAGAAGAGAAACTAAGATGGCTTATTTATGCTGTTGATTCAGACTCTTCAGTCCCAAATGAGACACAGTTCCTAACAAGTAAGTGACAAATTTACCTGAGGAAGGAGTAAAGGGGCAGGATATGGGGCAGTAATTGTGGCAAGCTCTAACAGCAATTGTATTCAGATCATGAGACAAGAAACATCTGTTATGAATAAAATTAAGGGATATGCTGAATAATACAGCATGACACAGAACCAGAGCCAGCACTGGCCATGTTGATTCACTGGTTTGCCAGGGTAATTGTGTACCTAAATACAGTCTTGTGCTGATATGACTGTAGTGCTTCTGGGACTGAAGATACTCTCAGCACCCAAAATTACAGTCTGCTGTCTGGGTGTTCAAGCTCACCTGGGGTTGCATTGCCCCACACAGACAATTCTGTGACAATGGGAATTGGATCCAGTTAATGCTAACATGAATCTAAAGTTCCAACACTTATTATAAGAAACTCATATCTTGTTTGGCAAACATATTGGTATCTGCTTTGGAGGAAAAGTGTTTAAGTTACATGGGTGAAATTAGCACAAGAAAAGCACTTGTTGAAAAAGAAAAGCATGCTCAGACAGACTTCTAATAACATCATAGATAGTAATGTACAACAATGAGCTGGCAGTCACCTTAAAGCTGTGAATTACAGGAAATAATTACTACTTTTCAGTCTGAGTTCATTACCCTCACTCTAGAATCCACTTTAGCAACAATTTTTATATAAGCAAAGGACAATAAAGCTTCATTTAATTACAGTGTGTAGGCATTTCCATTAATTTTGATACCCAGTATGAAAAAAAAAAGCAACTTGGCAAGCCCAAGCAGATGCTTGTCCTTATCAATTCCATTTTTTTCTCAGTTTAACAACACTTAAGAGGTAGAAACAATAGATGATATCCTGTGATCTTCACCCTGGTCAAGGTTCTCTTAGGGGAAAAGGTTTAAACTGTAAAAATGCTATAAGTAACCTGCAAAGAAAATAATTTTTTTATCTCCTGTACTTCTTTATGATGTAGATACACAGAGATCTCTGGTTTTGTTTACTTCTTCATTCTCTTCAGTTTTATGTTAGATAAAACACAGTTTGGGGGGGGGGGGG
>VZTL01032606.1:18406-40042 GCA_013400535.1 Scopus umbretta
GGGGGGGGGGATTCTGCAATATTACTAGAAGAGTCCTCAGATAAATTAATTTTAGTTGAGATTGCAAGGATGTTAAATGTTTCAGAAGAGAACTCTTCTCTGATGTATTTGTTAGGAATCTTGAATTACAGAAAGACAATGAAGGATAAGGAGCAGCTAGGTGCTTTGCACATGTAGATCAGCATCTGCATAAAGTTAATACACAATGACAGACAGGGCATCCCAATGATCTGAATGAAAACTCCTTGCCCTTGTAATCATTCAGGTTTCAGTCATAAGGGATGTCACAATTTAACTACCAGTAGTAATCTAAGCTCCTAAACAGTTTTCTAGTAAAAGAAAAATCCAAGGTCCAATATCCTTCAGACATACAAAATAGTAAGGGAAATGGGAAATTCACCTCTGATACTCAACAGCAAACTTTATTGGCTATTAAAAATTCTGTAGTGGCACTAATTTCATCCTAACTACTTCACCTAAGATTTTCTTCTGTCTCAGTGTTTAGTTCTATATATGTCGAGAAGAATTTTAAAACCCATGTATGTGCAGCAGAGTTGGTTTTGGTTTTGGGTTTTTTTCCCCCTAAAAGTGCTAGATTGTGAATATGGGTTTATATTTGAAACCAACACAGTTTAGTTCATACTGGATTTCAACCACAGAAGAGGTAATTATAAGAGCATACATCTACTAGAATTTACCTTTACAAACCTAGGGCTATGAAAAGTGTTGTGCAGTTTTTTTTGTTATTAATTTCAGTGACAGCAAAAAGCAGACCACAAATCAGCAGGTTATCATCTGAGGCTGGACTACGTCTTCTTGTAACTTACAGACATTGCCACAGTATCTTAGTGGAAGATGGAACAGAATGAGCCTGTGCCAAGGAAATATATATATTAAAATGTTTCATAAGAAACAAAGCAAGCAAGATTCATATGATTCAGTTTAGACTCCTGAGTTTGTGGTTTGTGGTTTCAGAATGCAGGAACACATGAGAAAATCAGTTTGATTTTGACTGTCATAAAGAACATGAAAGGCTGCGTGTCACCATTGCAATGTTAGCATTACTCTAGAGTTGATATATAATTGCAGAGCTTGACATCTGAGAACCTGAGACATTATAGAAGCTTTAAATACCTAGGCAAACGCCAAGGCTGTGTCCTTCTAAGCATATAACTGCCTAGGATTAGATTTTTCCTCTGGAAATACTCTGCAACACATGAGCTAGAATTTTGATTTGTGATACAGTGCAGAGATCTAGCAGATGATGTAGTGCACAGTGTGATTGGATTAAATTAATCACTTCACTGTCTTCTCTTGTGTGAAACTCTCAGCCACAGCTCAAGCTGACTTAGAGTTAACTTTCTTCTAGTGACAGGTAGCTTTGCTTGATTCATATCCTCCTCAGTTTCATTAGCAGCAAGAATGAACTGCATTAATCTTTTGCTAGACTCACTGGCAATTGTAGTCCTCATTCACGACCTAACTTTGTGGTGCTCAATAGCTGTACAAAATAGGTGTAAAATGCTCCTCACTCAGAACAGTGTTTTTCACACCTGGTTTGATGGCTTATAATGAGAAAACGAGATGTGTAACAACAGGAAATTAAACATTATGAGAGCATTTGTACAGCAAGTTCCTCCAGACTTGTTGGAGGGCTCACGTATACATCTTTGTAAAATCCTCTCATTTCTGGCAGCACTGGATCAAGCACAGGCCAGATGTAGGTCCAGGGAACTGCAGAGTGCAAGCTGCAACCTCCTCCCTGTTGCAGCAAGCAGCCCAGGATTCAGCTGGCAGAAACAAACAAACAGTCTGTCCCTGGCACTCTTAAGGAAAATGTTATTTCAGAGTTGGACGTTGTACAAAAAGATAGTATAACCACTGCATGGCTTTGCAAAGGACACAGATTTTGGACTGAACAGGCAGGGGAAATCTCTGACCTAAGCTGTCAGTATGGGTCTTGTTTTATGGAATACCATAAACCCCAAATTACTAGGCTAGTTGTGGATGCTTGCAATCTTTGAATAACCAAGAGTTAGAATGGGCTTTTTTTTTTTTAAACTGCAATAAATCATTCAGGGATAAAAGATCTCATAAAATCAGCTCTGAAGGAAGAACCTGAATCATTTGCTTTTCTTGTGGACGCCACCACATATTTGTTATTCCTATGTATTTTAAACCATTTGCAAATGAAAGAACAAAAGCGTTTGTGCTCTTATGGAAAGTACAAAATTACTATAGCTAAATGGAAATATCTCTATTCATCTCTAAACAAGAGATTTGTTTTAAAGCAGCATGCACCAAACAACTCTCCCATTACTTTCACATGAGAAGGGAAGGCTGCAGGACTAGAATGTTCAGTTTTTATAAAACCACAAGAACTTTGACTACAGCAGAGACACACATACTTAAATCTCCTTCTCTGCTGACCTTTTGAAGGTATTCAATATTTTATGAAGAGCAGGATCAAAATGGCTTTATGTGGTTAAGTGCAAAATGTTCTTTATGCTTCCTCCAGTGTGTTATGGAGGAGAAATTCCACTCCTTTTTTCATGCTCCAGTGTCACACCTGTGAATTCAGATGACAGATATGTCATCTACTTCTCAGGCTCAGCATGAATTCACACAGCTTTTCATCTTACAGATCAATGATAAACCTTACAGTGTCGCTTGCCTACCAGAACATGCTAACAGTTGACTCGCTGGCAGGTTCTTGAGGGGTGCTTTTTTTGCACACACAATGCATTTTCACTCTGGTGCATGAGGTCAAATTCAGAGGAAGCGTTCAAGGTGGTGGCAATGTAATGGAAGTGAATCAACTGAATTACAGTATAGGCTGAGAGAAACAGAAGAAGGTGTACACGACGTTTCAGGATCTCTTTTTTTATAAGAGTATTTAAATGCTGTGGTGTTTTTAAATGCAAATATGGAAGCATGAAAAAGTCCAGGCAGACAAGGTTTTCTTTGTGTCTCTCAGATACATGGATTTATTAGGGCTGTGTTCCCAGGGCACAGCCTAACTTCTGATTATTCAGATAAAATGCAGTTTGAACCCAAGTTACACTAAGTTCTGGGTTGCCGAGTTTGAAGTGAGAATGTCAAACCAAATCAGTGTGTTCCTAGCCCAAGCTAAACCATGGCTTTTATTGCAGAGGTAAAGATTAATGTTGGCATTTTGTCATCAACCACTTGAGTAATGGCCTCTATGGTATACCTGCACTCATTAAAGTCTTTCAGATTTGATAGGCCATTACCAAACTTCTGAAACTGAGCCTTTTGGAGAAAGTCTTACAACTGCCTGTGTTAAGGTAGGTAAAGGACTTTGGAATTCAATTAGTTGCCAAGTGGGATTGAAAGTACTAAAATATTTGTTCTGTTGCTTTCACTGAGCTAATTTTTTTTGCAATGTAGAATGCTTCATTAGCATGTTTGTGACAAATTTTAGGAAGACGAAGCACTTATAGCCCCACATGGTCTCCTGGTGCCAAGGCAGACAAATAAATAGAATTTTGAGACAAAATACAATAAAGAATATTGCAAATATGATAAAGAATATTGCAGACCAAGGCAAAACAAGTTGGCCAAGGTGAAAATATGCATGTGAGCTGCATGAGAAACCTACAGTCATTTCAACAATATATCCGTGTAACGGAATTCTGAAATAAGCATCCCTCAAAAAAGACATCATGAATCTGAACTTAAACAGTAACTTATGTCACTTCTGAAGTATTAGATCCTCCTACACTATTTCTGAAGTATTATCAATACTCTATGAAAGCACTAGCTTGAAAGACTATGAAAGACTAACTTGAAACTCTATGAAAGACCTGGCAATGATTGTGAACACAATGCCAATGAGTTTGCAACATGATTTGTCACTGAAAAACTGTCTTTTGAAATCTTGTGCAGCTTTGATGTAGTCTTTCCACAGGATCTGGCAATTCCTAATCAAGGCTAGAATATTTTTTTTTATAGTTCTATATAATGACTGGTTTTACTGGTTATATCCAAAGTCCACAGCAAATCTGCTGATGAAGCTCAGCACAAACCTCACTGTTTCAAAGCACTTGCTCCACTTCGGACGTGGAGAACTCACTCCTTGCCATCAGCCTTGCTGTAGGAATTTTAAAAATAGAGCCAACAACTTTCCCATCCATATTCTTTAATATCAATGAACTAGCTATCCCGAATTATTTTGATAATCTCAGGTGCCACCTTACCAATCAAACCACAATACCCAGAGACTTAGTGTGCATTTAAACTGAGAGAGGATATAGTAATTGTTGCAAGATTTATAAAGTTGTTAACACTTCTGTACTACAAGACTTATGGATAATACAACAGATCTTACACTAATGGAAAATTTCAGCTAATGGAATACATTAATTTGTATTCCTCCAAAAGTCTGACTGACCTTGTGTTGTTCTTCATATTATTAGGATGTAAACTCCTCTGAGGCAGGAATTGGGATTTTGTTCTGTATTCGTACAGGACCTAACAAAATGAAATCCTGATGGGTGGCTTGGAATACCATCAGCATTTATGTAATGACTTGTATACATTGGTACTTATTTACATTGAAGTAATATTTTTACACAGGTAAAGTAGCATTTATAGGCAGTGTGCCACACTGCTAGTCGATTATCATCAAGATATCAAATACTGTATTTTTCACTATAAGCAAAACATTTAGTTTGATTCTACTCTTTCTTGAAATTTTCATGGATAAACTGAACTAACTGCTTTTAATTCTGAAATAATCTTGTGACAATCAAAGGAGAATCAAGCCCTTGAACTTAAGTTTTATTTGGATATTTATTTGAAATCAACTGAATGTCTGGAGAACAATCATTCATAGTTTTTATCAGCTTAATAACAAATGTATCATTTATATGAGACATACATTCTAATTCTATTTTTAATTTTTAATGTATTCTCTTTCTTGTATAGATCCACAGATTGTTTTCTGCAAAAGATACAAATAGTAATATCCAGGATATGATATGACTCTTCCCATGGAATTTGTTCTTAGGCATTAAAATTTATCATGTTTCTTGTCTTTTATTTCACATACATGCCAATCATAATTGTAATAATCAATGTTTTCTGAGAAGGTGCAATTGGCTTTGAATCAAAGCAGCAGGAATTTTTGCTAGCAATGTGTGGGTTTTGTTTGATTGGTTGGTTGTTTTTTTAGCATGCTCAGCCTTCCAAAGAGTTTTTACAGATGTATACAGTGCAGCATGAATTCTGTGACTCTTCACTGAGATTTTAAACTTTTCTGTTTAACATGACATTCATTCTTGCACTGAGCTTATTGGCAGGGACCATGTCAAGAAAAGTTTTATCATGACCATTTGCAGAACTATTTGGGGAAAACAGAGAGTAACCTGTACCTGCACAATCTTAGCATTACAGAAACCAGAACAGGTGATCACAGAAAGATTTCTCCCAGTTAGAGACATCTCCAAATGGCAGAATGCCAGAGCAAGCACTAGTACTGAGCAACTCCATGTAGCCACTACCAGGCATGACTGGTAGATAAAAGGTGTACAGAGGTGTCAGTAAGTCTCACTGGTCTTCAGTGATAACACAGAGATACTGGAACTACAGGCATGTCAGTCTAACCTCGGTGCCGGGGAAGATTATGGAACGGTTCATCTTGGGTACGCTCAATGAGCACATTCATAACAACCAGGGGATCAGGCCCAGCCAGCATGGCTTCATGAAAGGCAGATCCTGCTTGACCAGCCTGATCTCCTTCTATGATGAGGTGACCCGCCTAGTGGACGAGGGAAAGGCTGTGGATGTGATCTACCTGGACTTTAGTAAAACCCTTTGACAGTGTCTCCCACAGCATTCTCCTGGAGAAGCTGGTGGCTCATGGTGTGGACAGGTGCACCCTTCGCTGGGTTAAAAACTGGTTGGATGGCCGTGCCCAGAGAGTGGTGGTGAATGCAGTTCAATCCAGTTGGTGGCCGGTCACAAGTGGTGTTCCCCAGNCGAAGGCGTTGGTCTCTTTGCCCAAGTACCCAGCGATAGGATGAGGAGTAATGGCCTCACGTTGCACCAGGGGAGGTTTAGATTAGATATGAGGAAAAATTTCTTCAGTGAAAGAGTGGTGTGGCATTGGAACCAGCTGCCCAGGGAGGAGGTGGAGTCCCCATCCCTGGAGGCGTTCAAAAAATGTGTAGATGTGGCACTTCAGGACATGGTTTAGTAGACATGGTGTTGTTGGGTTGATGGTTGGACTAGATGTTCTCAGAGGTCTTTTCCAACCTTAATAATTCTATGATTCTATGATTCTATGGAAGTACATGTTAGAGTAATTTTATGAGGTTGCTAACTTTTGCCAGAGGACCAGCTGATATAACTTCACAAAATTGTAATGTATTATAAAGACGGCTAAAAGTATCATGCCACACGTTCCCACCTCTCTTCCAATTATGTTATATGGAAACCCTAACACACAGTATAAAAGCTATTCACAGCTTGCAAAATGAATCCAGAGTAATAAGGATTTATCCTCAACATTTTCTGCTCTAGTATTTCCTGTGTTTTGAGTTTTGCTGGTAGGTTTTCCATTCAAAACAGCAAGTCGTGCATCTCATTCAACACTTCAGCTGGCCTTCTGGCTGTACCCACAACACACATTTATGCATCTGTTTGATGGCATATGTGAAATTTTGGACATGAAAGCAGGCTGAGAATTTAGCTTATACATACAGTTTATAAGAAATGTAAACAGTCTCATTAAGTCAGTTTACCAGATTTATTTCCCATCTACCAGGTTCACCAGATTCATTGGTCTTCTGAGAACACTATTCCAAAATTTAATCTTTACTTGGATGCTGTTTCCTAGTTTACAGTAGGAGAACAAATAGAGCATGGGAATACACAATAAAAAACAGGAGGCAAACACATGCTGGAAAGAAATGTTCACAGGGAAGTGCAGAGGATAAAGAACTCTGTTGGAAGCATCCACTGGATATTACTAATCTTGGAGTAACTAACTGGTAAGGAGGAGCAGTACTGCTGATGCTCCTCAGCCTCTGGCCTTTCAAAAAGAGAGCCACGAATGAATAAGGTGTACCTGGACTGCAGAGATCAATGGAGAGATGAAGCAATCTGCTTGTCCTGAGTGCAGTGACGGAACTTGGCTCAGCTGATTCTTCCTTTCTGTATGTGAGAACCAGGCATCACACAGAGGTCATTTAAATGCAAGGTCTCTAGTACACAATGGGAATGTGAAACCACTCACACATACCTCCAGGATTCCCTGATTTTTCTTGGTATAAAAAATAGGATAGAAACTCTTAGAAGAGAAAGCAGAACTGAGAAATTTGCTCAGGCTTTTTAGTAGCATTTTACTCCAAGGTATGATTTGTTAATTGTTATTTTGCTGTTCAGACATCCGCAAGGTATTGTTAAAGACATTTGCAGTCACAGGTGAATAAACAAGTTTAAGTAAAAGAAGAAAAGAAATAAAATAAAAAAAGACCAATTTCTGGGACAAACTCAAACCCTCTGGCTCATTCTCCTCTTAATTACACTAATCTTACAGCAGACAAAATGCCAGTACTTAAAGTGGAATTACTTTTTTAATCCAGAAAAGATTCTTTCTCATAGTGTCTAGACACTCTCCTGTGCTTTTTGGAAGATTCTGAATACAAACTACACGTCTTGTTCCTTGTTTAGTAATGGACAGGATACAACCGTTCATAATAAAGATCTCTGCAACCTCATGCACATTAAAAAAAAAAGTTAGTGACATAGCAATTTGGGCTTATCTTCCATAAGAATCTATCCATAATTTTGACTAAAATATCTTATATCTTCTTGTGAACTTTGGGAAAGCTCTATTAAAAAAAATAAATCTAAAAGTGCTCTGCACTTTTGCAATTCAGCTGGATTGAAGACAGAAATACAGTGAAGAGGCATTTCTATTCTCCAGATCCCAAAGCAGTGGGAGTATTCCAGAAGTGCTTCTAACTATTTCCATTCTGTGCAGTTCGTTTTCACTGACCACGTGCATTCAAAAAAGCATCAGGCCAAAATTCCATTCTCAGTGGTTATTAACATTTGATTACAAAATTTTCTGGTTTTAATAAAATACTTTTTAGCAGCTCATTAAACTTTTAAGTGAAAAATGCAAACCAGTCAAATCTCAAATCCCTGCCATACATCACAGACAATATAAATCAAAGCTGACAACAAACTCCCAAATTTCTATTGTGAGCAAACAAAATTCACTAAACTAAACCAAAAAAGGGTTCTAAATTATTTCATGAATTCAGGAAAAAGAAAAAACATGCAGCCAGCAACACTATCACAGTGTCACAATTAGTACAGGTGTTAAAAAGAAGGATGATACTAGATAGAAAGGAAATCCCATTCACAAAAAAAAAAAAATCACCTAATAATCTTGATTAAAAAGTTATTGCCACAACTGCCTTTTCTTCCTGTCCTTATAATGGATTTCTAAGCTAAAAAAGAGTTTAGAAATTGGCTGCCTCAGCAGTCATAGAGGTGATTGAAGGTCCTATTTGGGGGCAGAATAAATCAGTAGATGACCAGGGAAGTGTCCTTGACTCTCTTTCCTTCTGCATACGCTTCTTCATTTTCCCCTTTTTTAGTGGGACATAGAAAGGAGATTAATTAGAATTAAAGGCCATGAAGAATCACATTTATTTGTAAGATATTAGATTCAATAGCAGTAGATTAGCTATCAATTAAAAAATTCCACCTGCTTTATATCTTAAACCAAATAGGATAGGGAAAGGTAGGAGGTTTTGTAGGTTTCAAAACCCAGGTCACTGAATCAAGCTTTCTGGGTTTCACCACAGAATTCATAAACCTCTCAGTTTTGTTTTACTGAGTCGAGACTTTTTTTGGGCTCTTCTCACACAATAGGCTTAATTTTCCCTGCTCACCCTACCTTTTCTCTGCACTGGTATTCTCAAGGTTAATACAACAGATAAACTGCAGAAATACTAAGTTTCTCTGCTGAGAACAAGCAAAAATTAAGAAAGAATGAGAATATACCATAAAAAGGTCACTAATTGGTATGCTTCTCTAACAAAGCTATACTTCTCAATACACTGAATGCAGTGGAGTTTATCTATACAGCTGTGTGATCAGAATAAGCCCCAAACTTCTTGGCAAACCTGAGAGACCTGAAGCCAAACCCACTGCACTGCATTAGTCTTCAGACTAGCACATAATACATGAGAGAGATTGCTCAGCGAACCTTCAAGTGATACACTGACATTTTCAAAAGAATATAACAAATCTCAAGTTTCTTCCCAGGAGGAGTTTGGTCAAAGCATGAAGAAACTGGCTTTACCAGAATTTGTTTTATCAAATGCTTACTCAGAACGTTGAGGGCAGTGGTATTTAGTGGTAAGCCTGCAGCCTGTTCACGTACAAAATGTACTCATTTCAAGCAAGCAAATGAGAGGGAATGTTAGTCGAGTTCATCGTACAGATTTACAGGAAATAACGATACAGCACAAACTCAGATGCCTGTATTCTTTATGAGACCTCAAACATTCTTTGCTTAGATCAGTAAAGCAAGAACATTAAAAAAAAATGTGTAAGGCACAGCTGAAATGGCTACGGAGGATTTTTTGCATTTTTCAGTAGTCTCAGATTAACTATTCATGTTTTAATAAACGCATCAAAATCAAAGGGACATACTAGAGATAATGGTGCTGTTTAGCACAAATAGTATGGTACTGGATTGTCAGTTCAAAGAACTAGATGGTCTGGTGCCTGCCTCAAAACAGCAATTTAACCTGGCATGATTTAGCTAACTGCAAACTTAGAGAGGAAGGTGGGGATATATAAAAACCTATACCTTTACTGAGAAATTAATCCACTTCATTTCTGATTAAGGGAGTGGATGAAGGCTGATACCCATTCTTTGTTATCCCAAGTGCCCCTTCTGCCTCCTGTTCACTTGCCTCAGACAGGCACGCTACTGGCGTTGGTTCACTGCATGATGGAAAAGGTTCCTCTCCCTGTGCTCCATGATTTCTGCCTGTTTACTGGCTGAGTATATGAATGCAGGTCAGAAGGAAGAATGGTGGCCTGCAGTCTGGAGTTTTTAAGAAAGATGAAGATTCAAAAATTCACTTCACAACCTGCTAAATAACACGCCTGAATTCATAGTTACACAAAGAATTAGGAATTTCATAACATAATTTCTTCTCCAGAAGGGAACGCAATTGAGGCTGATCTAGTCATAAATGAGATACTCACATTAAATTTGACATGCCTACTGCAGCGGTCCTGCAGAACACGGCAAGAGTGAAGCTTAGTTTCACAAGCCGCACAGCGATTCTTCCCTTCCCACTTTTTATTTTACATCTAAAGGTTTGCTGCTCACAAGATTTGCTTTGACTTTTTTCTTCCCCACCAAGGTGCATTGTGTCAAAGGGAACTTGATTAGAAATTGGTGAATACCGTTTCAGCGGAACCTGAATATCCCTGTCTGCAGGGATGGAATCTGAGTCACAGAAGATTCAGCTTTGGCATTAACCAGACATGGCCTGACTTGTGAACTTTAACAGATTTTCAAATCCATTAAGAACTTCTCCAGCCGGGAGAACGTTTGCTGATCACACAGCTTGTTACATAGGTTTACTTTAGTTCTCCTGGCTACAATTAGCAAACAATCCCCTTAACTTATCTGTCATATTAAGCTAGAATATTTTCATAGAATCATAGAATTATTAAGGTTGGAAAAGACCTCTGAGAACANTTATTTCATTTTACGTATTGTCTCATAAGGAATGAGACAATTAAAATACTTGCAGTAAATCTGTTTTCCATCTCTGATAGTGCCTGCTTATTAGTATATCTTCAGAAATAGAACAATTTATTATCTGCAGTCTTTGATTTGTTGTTTATGCATTCCACGTTTGAATAAAGCAAAATAATATTTAAGGACCTTATCTGAAGCCTGCCTACTGAAGTGAGTAGGAGTCTTCCTGTTTTTTTAGATCAGGCCCTCAAGGATATCTGGCTACTACAGAATTATCACAGTGAGAAAAAAAACTCCTCTAAGCAAATCAGGCTGGATTTACTGCATGAATAACCCAGTATTTACATTTGTGAATTTCCTGGAAGGAAAAGGCCACAAAATACACAAACTTCTCTGGACACCAATTATTCCCTCTGCTTCTTGAGCTACAGGAGATAACCGGAAATGGAAAAATATTGAGAATGAGTCACATGGGATTAAGTCAACCCATCAGGAACATTTGCCAGCAAATTCTGCAGAAAGCCAGGGTTTAAAGATGTGTAGTAAGAGTGGCTTGTGAAACTATAAATTCTAGGGCTACTATCATTATTAGGATGTGTGAAATTACAATAGGGAATTTATCTATATTTTCTTATCATATTTGGTTATATCATTAGAAGAACAAGAGTCACTAAAATCATCATAAAAGAGATGAAAACTTTTAAATGTATAAAAAGCCTCCCTGAATTTCCTGGAATTTAATTTATTTCTGCAAATACACACATTAATTAACCTATTTGTTTAAGCAGAACAAATGCAGTCTTTCAGTTTCAAATTACTCCTAGAGGGAATTCGCTCTGAATCTACAATGTTTTTCGTATACAGAATCTTATATCTGCACAAAAAAAAAGTTGCATGACCGTTTTCTGAAACCAGCAAGGCCATTTTGATTAAAATATCGATATTATTTTTCCTCTCAGGATCTACTAGGCCATAATGACAAAGTTGAACAGATTCCTAAATAGAAGATCATTTCCTCTTAAGAGGAGGAAAAAAAATCTGGTGATTATAAATTCAATTCTAAGTGCAATTGAAGTAACCCCGAATATTAGATTGCTAAAAAATGAATACTAATGATCAGCATCAGTTCACTATCAGTACTGCCTCTGGGGTGATGTGAGTAGCCGCCCATAACCACTGGGGATGAAAGGCCTGTTAAAAAGCTGAATCCGACTTCCACAGAAGGAACTGGACAGATGAATACTTTCTCAGACTGAACTGAGAATCCTTCCCCTCAAGTAAAGAGAGACACCTTGTACCTGCTTTCTCACAGAGCTTTACATGAGGGACCAGGCCAAAGTATCACCCTTTCAATAATCAGCTACCATGTCGTGTAGCTCGTTAGCACGTGGGACAGATAGCCAGCTTTATCTGCGTTGAATCGCCCAGGCTGTGATGAGGCCCATAGCAATGAGTTGCCTTGCTCCAGGCAGGCTGCCACATCCACTGATTTCACTTGAGAAAAGTTACAGTAAAAAAGGCAAAGGCTGGACTGGTGCCCATAACTCTCTTTAGCAGAGTTAAAACACTTTGGCCTACATTCTCCGGCACATACAGTGTCAACCTATATGTGCACAGAACTGGAAAAGAGTGTACAAATCGGGATTTGCATTGCAGGGCTTGTGAGTGTGCACTCAACAGCATGTATGCCAGATTAATCATGCATGCGCAAAATATATATAACAAGTCATGGATTTATGTATAAAAACATTTGGATCTGAGCAAATCTTAACTGAGAAAGAACAGAGGGAACGAATAACCTACATTGCAACAGCAAAGCACACAAGGCTGATGCACTTGGCTTGCCACTGGTCTTGCAAATGAGACAGTCAAAAGAACAGGAAATAAAGTAGGAAATTTCATTTGGAGTTCAGACTGTGAAAGGTCTTTCACAGACAAGAATGGCAGAACTTCCAGTTAGATAATGCTGATGCTCTTTTAATTCTACCAAGAGCAGTCTCTTCCTTTTCCCCACCAAGGAGAATCTGATAGTCACTCGATGTCACTAGGATCTCTACAAGACACTCATAACTGCAAAATGATACAGAGAAAAAAGCAGAACATCTGTTCACTACGCCCTTCATTTCTGTCTCAGACACACATCTTTCTAAGGACATGTACAATTATAATTTTATTATCTTTAATGTCTTCCTCATCAAATTTCATTCCACTGAGGTGTATTGGGCAATAACATTATAAGCTCTTTCAAATCCTGATGTTATTTCAGCCCAAATTGATTTATTATGGATTCTGAGCTGACAAGTGTAATATTTCACATTCCACAAATGTATTCTTACCAAAACTTCTCTCTCTAGCTTATTTTATCTTCTGTTATTTCAGAATATAATCTGAATCTATTCAGGTCTCTAGAATATGAGTTTTTACAGTTACTGCAACAAATCCCTATTTGCTTGATTTTTAATGTACATTTCAATTTTCAGGGATTATAATAAAAACATTTTTATTAATATGCTGCTTTAATAAAAAAACAACGAACACTGGCACAGATTCCATCTCTGTAAGAAGAGAGGTAATGCCATATATGGTGCCTTACCTCAGTTTGACCTTAATTCAAAGAAACACTTCTACTCAGAACAGTACATTTGCCACATGTTGAACATTAGGCAGACGCCTAAGCCCCACTGAAGATGAAATACATGGGTCATCTGAGACAGAGATGTTTCCCAGCAATCAAACATAAAACTTGTTAACAGAAAACATTGTGGTAGATAAACTTCAATGCATCAGATAATGTACATCTAAAATAATAAAAGTTGAATTAATCCATTCTTGTGTTTTCTCATACCAAGAAGATATAAACACCACAGGCCACCTATAAAGACTTCAACTTAGCGTTCGTCTCTGTTCTAAGGCAAACAAGCTAGCGTAACTTGTAAAGGATAAGACAGAAAATACAGAAAACTTTCTATAAATCAACCGTTTGCTATTACCTGCAACAGCTGTGGCCACCATATTTCCAGAGAACACATTTTTTGTTTGTGGCATCATAGATTCTAGACAGTATCCTATATTTCAGGGAAATTTCAACAGTTAAATGAAGTCATGACCTGATACGATGCTATGGTGCCACCTTGTGATGTTGCATCAGAAGTGCCTCTAACACGTACAAGGAGACAAAGATTAGCCCTGAGGGAAAAAGGAAAGGAGACTGTTTCTATGCAGTTGCGAGAAATTGTAAGAGATTCCAACTTTGTCCGTTGACAAAGAGGAGCATGTGATCATCGACTAACAAAAGAACATTCAGCACTTTCAGATTACATTGAAATGGCGTGAGAGAGCACAAAGAACTGCAGCAAAAAACAACAGCTTTCCTCAACACAGATCCAATTACAGACATAGGAGTTAATTCCACTGAAGTCAGCAGAGTTACTGAAGATTAATATGGAAGTAATGAAGATCAGATTTCGGCCTGCAGGCTGTTATAAATCTGGGCTTCTGGTATTCCCTTAAAACAATGATAAACTGAAGTGTGTTGATAAATAATTTGGTTATTACTTGCTTTTTGACACGGTTTTATTCACTTCCACGAGCTCCTTTTCTTCCCCAAGATGCTTTGAGTGTAGTTTATCTCTAGTTTATCAACTAGAGGTTACACACACACTTAGTTACTTTAATAGAGGCTTTAGGTAATAGTTTTCCTTTTTCTTTGTTCATTTTTGAAGGCAAATATAGAAATGTCCAGTCATATTTAAGACCTTTTTTTGCAATACAAAATGTATGTCCTCTCACTTTTAAGGCCAAATCCAAAAATGTTTTAAATCTACATCTCTTTTACTGTTTCATCTTATTTCTTAATTGCCTGATAGTTCCTTTTGAATAAGTAAGCCTGGTTGAAGAAATCACTTGCTAGTAGAAGTGTAAGATTCTGCCAATAATGCTATTGCAGAAATACAGCTGGTTTTTCACCTCATAACATTACTTAAATTTGCAATGCATCATGCTATTGCAGAAATACAGCTGGTTTTTCACCTCATAACATTACTTAAATTTGCAATGCATCATGCTGCACTCCTATTCACTCAACACTCTTGCCATGACAAAAGATTCAGTGGTAAGACATCCAACTACAGACAACTAAGAAACTGCAAATACAAAGCTTCTTTAAAAATCTACCTCTTATCTTTACCATCAGGTGGTATAGTAACTTAACTACTACTAAGTAGGATTATTTTGCTCCAGAGCATTTAAGAGTACGTATCTCTTTCAAACTTCAGGAACATACTGTGTTGCTCGGGTTTTTGTTACAGGAGATGAACATAAGTCAAAGAAATAAAGGGAATTAAGACAACTGCATACATTTGTATCTGCAGTATTCTGCAAGAATTCTCCTTTAACTGTGGACAGGAGTACTCCTTCATAGGGTGCTCCTGATTGCTTTTTCTCTTTGTTTTCTCAGCTCAGATGGATGACTCCAGGGTTAAACATCTGACTGCAAGCCCAAGCGTCTCTTCAACTGCATTGTGACCTTCAGGTCAGGGAGGACACAGGGGAACAACACACTGAGCACATTCCAAGGCAACTGAGGTCTTCCTTTAAGTGGGGAGGATAATCTAATTGTGGAATGACACACAGTGTCAGGAAGGAAAGAACTTTAGCCAATAGAAATTTTGAAATGTAGAAAGAGAACACTATGTCACAGGGAACTGACCTATGTCATCAGCACCAGATCCTTTTTGTCTGAAGAATCTGATCCAGAATCTTGCAACCTGGTATTTTACAATGCATACTAATCATGACATAAAAACACATCCCATGAGGACTTCAAGATTAAATGTGTGTCTTAGAAAAAAATAAAAAACTATCAGGCTGACATTTCAATGAATAGGAAGCAATTTTAAGATAATAGCTCTTAATGCCAATGTCTTGCAAATTGTTTGAATCAACCGATACATCTAACTTAATCTGCTCAAAATGAAAAAGATTGAGGCTTGAATCTCTCCTTACTCAATCAGAACTGGCTATCGGGATTGATTTATGCTCATTTTAACTTGGGTAAGTAAATCAAAGGGAATTCAGGCTTTAATTCCTTTATCTAAACAGAAACCAGTAGAAGGAAGTATTAAAATGCTATAAACATCAATGAATATGATAATTTAAAAATATTTTAAAAATAAATGTTATTAAGTAACATACAAGTTTCATTTTCACTACGCAATCTTAGGTAAGTCTGTCCTGTATACCTTGACTATCCAAAATCTCCATTGACACTTTTAATGTACAACCATACTGCTAGATAAGTATCTCTTCTTGATGCATACTGTGTAAATTTGAACAGCAAACTACACTGCAAACTCACCATACATAAGAGGCTCCAAGGTAGATAAGCATCATCATCCCTACAGAAGTGGTAAAAAGTTTCATTTCTCTACTTCAACAACTTTTTTAATAAGAATAAACCTTTCAAAGGATGAAATGTGTTAACTTTACAGTAATTGGAATACTGACCAGAAAGGAAATTAGTATGAGCTTAACCCAAAAATTCTCAAAGCACAACAGAATGCGTCAAAAGTTTTAATTGTGATGACTTTGATACAGAAGCCATGTAAGTGACAGAGCCCTTCTATTTTCTGTTAGAACAGTAATACACATATGATTGTCTTCAGGCCCCAGTACCTAAACAATACTGGAATTAAAAAAAAAAAAAATCTAGCTGATTTCCAGCTGGAGAGGGAAGAGAAATATAGAGCTGCATTCATGCATTTTATGGGAAAGATTGCATAGCTGGTTTAGAAAGAAAATGTCTTTTCATGTCCTTAGTAGTAGTTCTGTGCTTCTTTAACTTCTTTGTGAGTTACAGATGACTATATTCTTCCATTCAACGTTGTTGGCCCATGGAATGAGTAAAATGCAAGACCCCCTTTGAGAATAAGGACACAGTTTTAACATTTATCTTGGGAAGAAATGAATCATGTGTGCAGTTATCATATACAAAAAGGCAAATATTTCAAGTTTCATAAGGAAATGACAATCCATAAAATAATGGTTGAAGGTAAGCACCAAACCCAGCAACTGCCATTTCAGTGACTGAAAGGCAAACCTGGGATGTGGTTGTCTTCAACACTGGAGCTTGATCTTGACTGCAGTTCTTTCACCTCAGATAATTTCCATGCAAGATCCCCAGCTGTACAACACAGTGATAGAGGCATCTCATTATTTAAGGCCCGTGCTTTCTTTCAAATACCTTGGAAAAGTCACCAACGTAACCTTTCTGTGAATCTTCTTTTCTTTTATTTTTTTTGCACTTTTAAGAGCAGTATTAAATATTCATAAATATAAAAACTATGTGGAAATACCTTTAATAATATTCTGCCTGTTAAAAAAAAGAAAAAAGAAAGAAATAATAAAAAAATAAAACCCACAACCCAACAACCATCTTTGCCAGAGTGCTTGTCCAGCAGTGAAGATAAAAATGTGACTGTTCCAAATATCCTGTAGATCGCATGATGCTTCTGTCTCTCTGTGGACGAGAATTATTTCAGTACTTTCTGCTTGAGTTCTAAGAAGCCATAATTAGAGGACAAAAGCCCCAAAGTGCCTGAGATTCAGAAAGGCTGGACTGGCAAGTCATTTCTGACTGGCTCACAGAAACATCTTCAGATTCTTATGTGGAAAGTACTGCAAAGGAAAGAAAAAGATTAGGAGATATAAACACATTTGTCATTATGCAGAACATTTTCCTTAAAGTACAAAAAGGAAGGTGCTGTGTAATGAATCTGAATTTCTTCTTCTCACACTCTCAGGAAGATTTAAACATCCTGGGAGAAATTTCCATCCTCTGAAAATGTTAGATCAGGGCACCAAGCTCAGCACTAGATTAAATCAAGTATACGTTGACTATTTTTTGTATATACAGCAGAGCTAAATGTTTCCCAATTGCACTTTTGGTATGGCATAGCCATAGGGTTCCTAAACAAGTCAAATTAAGCAGATAAATTTGTTGTTTCTCTTGCTAGGACCAAGAGATCCCAATTGTTATCTTCTTTCTACTTGCGCTATGCTACAGACAAGCAGCATGCCATACTACTGCCACCAGTTTTCAGAAAAACTCCAAAGCATCTTAGCAGGACAGTAAAAGACAATTTAAAGAGGGTGTGCTGAAAGCTCACTGTCTCTAGGTAGTAATCTCTGCTCAATGTTACAACAGTATAAACCACATGTTCCTTTCTTGACTGAAATCAGAAGGGATTATTATATATTTTCGCATGTAAATACTATCGTTTTGATGCCTACACCGAAAGAAAACTTTAAAGGTTTGGAGTATTTGAGAGGCTCAGAAGTTCTGGATGTACAGTTTTTTGATTTTGTTTTACAAAAATAATGCTCTAACTTAATCAGAGCTGTTTGATTTGCATCAGGAGTTCACTAAAGGAGTCTCCATGGTATCTATTTGGATGAGATAAAATTTTATGTTCACAGCGATCCGTAGGAACTTCATATCTAGGAATTTATTCAATCTGGGTGACACTGAAAGATATGATGTATAGCAGTCTGGCATTCTAGTGTAAGTTTTACGAAAGAAAGCATACAGTGATGTAGCAAAGAACTTACTGGCACTAACGTTTTAGAAGAAAAGAATTACAAACATCCTGTTCACAACTCATGAAATATCTAGAGCCCCATATAATAATCCAAAGTCTTGAAAATTTAAGTCCCACATAGGCAATATCTAGGAACTAAAAAATTCACAGCATTATATGTGAAAACATTTTAGGCATGACTCCTGAAAAAAAAAAATCCATCCAAATCCACTTCACTGGAAATCTGTTTATTGGAAATTTTTTGTATTTCTGTCAGAGTGACATTTTGGCCTTTGGAGATTAAGCTTTTTTCTAAGAAGCAGCTGAAATATTCTGTGAAAAATCCTGACAAAATTATTCCCTTCCACCGTTTTCTTGCTAAGCATCCCTTGCCAATTTGTCACCAGCTCTACTTCTAGTCCTTAAGAAGCAGATAATCTGCATTTTGGGACAGGTTAGGAGATGCACTTTTCCTATAAGAGAGTTTCTATTACTTGAGCTTGAGGTAGGACCAGAGTCAGGACATGAACTGTTATATGGGTAAAAGCCTACAAGGGTTTCAGAAATACTGCATTTCCAATTACATCTTTTTGTTTAATCTGTTGTTTCTCTGTCTGGTTCTGGCAGCTCCCATGTGTTACTATGCCATATTCTTCTCAAACTCCATTTAAAATTGTTACAGTATGTTTCACCCTTAGACATTCAAATAAGCTTAAACTTGCAGGATGATTGATAAAACAATTTCCTGTGGAAAACGTAACCAGTCTTGTAGAACAGAACACTTAGCTAGCACCAGTTCAGAGTGCTAATACTTCCATTAAACTATAAGCAGCTTCTTAATGATAGCAATTTTGAGTGAAATAAACCTATTGGGATCAAATTTTCTGAACTAGCAACTGCCATTATCATTTACAGCTTACTCAAGCTTCTGGGATAACAGCCGAAAAGGTATATATCTTATTCCCTGGTCAATAATTAGCAGTGTTTTCTTCTAGTCTTAAAAAAATTCCTCAACCACAGCAGTGCAAATCAAGCAACAGACTTTACTGCATCTTCATTTGCTTGACAGCAGCACAAGGCTTGCAAAGGCTGTCTGCAGGAGATTAAACCTACACAGGGTCATTAAGTAAAGGTTTGAGAAATGACTGATGAGATAAGGAAAATCAGTGAACGTACAGTGGATGAACTTTAGTGGATACCACATCAAAGCCTAGATCATGGTGCCAAAATTAATGCCTGCTGCATATATTAAGTACACGTGATAGTATGACAGCTTAAAAAAACCCAACATACTGAGCTGTGTGAAAAAAGTGCTTAAAAAATAGAGTGTATATTGTTATAGGAATCTGGCCTTCAAAGGCTTTCCACAAACAGGGTAAAGAAGGTATTCCTCCTCAGTAATTTCATACCTCATTTTAATAATGATGAGATTTTACAGTTGTATAGTTCATATTATAAGAGTTCTCAATGTCTGTCAGAAGTCAGGTAAGCACTGGTCCCATGTAACAGAGCAGAGAGAACAAAATGATCTATGGCTTAGCAGAGATCACCTGCTCAAGCAAATAGCAGAGCCAGGGATAAAACTTAAATGCCTTGCATCCTAAAGTTCCAACTCTTACAATGTGACAAGTGCCTTTTGGTGGGGAGAAAAAGCAAAGAACAGAAAAATCCTTTACTACAAATAAAAATGACCTGGAGTCTGGTAAATTAGCAGACATTTTCAAAAGGATCACATACCAGGTGCCATTCTAGGATCAGATATTCAGAAATGTTGATTGCAAAGTCTCTGAAAACTGCAAGTTACCCAGCACCTCTAATTGCTCACTGGCAATCACATCCAAAAATGGCTATTGCTTTGGTTCCTAGGTGTTTAATTTTCACAGCTGCTGTGCAGTGGAAAGTATAAATCAATAGGCACTTAGGCTTTCTTGAATTTAAACTCTGGAATGCATTCAACTGGGCACAAAAAGTGGAGATATGAAAAACCAAATGAAATGATGACTCTGGACACTGATGGGTTGGTATTTCTTCCATGTGTCCCCTTCTTTCAAAAGGAACAATTTTATTTAAATGAAAACATATTTTCATGTCTTTTTACAGTATTAAGAAGATAGTTCGAGCTTAAGTTTACCACTGGCATATAGGGTTGCTGATCCACTATTAAGACACTTCCTGTGTTTTGCATGTTCTGTATTACATTACACGGTGAAACTGTACAGCCCTGTCTTCAGTTTGGCTGCACACAGCCTGTGGTTATCACTTAAGAGGACCATTACAGCTGAAGACACAGAAGAGAGGAAAATGAGAGCTGGGTCGAGCTGGAGATAAATTCATAAAGATAAAAGAAAGCATTGTTTCATTAAACGAATAGGTAATGTGTCCAAGACTGTTATGGTACAATTGAACTCAAAGAGTAGGAACTAGGTTTTATGTGGTGAGAGATCAGTCACAGGAATTGCACTCTTGTCCCACGTCACACGCTAGCATGCATTGGGTACTATCAGAGAGCACTGGTTTAGTGTCAGTCCCCAGTCAGACCTTGGTGTTAGCTATTGTGGCTTTAAAATTCAATGGATCCCATTCCAAAAGTCAAATCACTGTCTCCCTTTAAAATGCAACAATTACACAGTATTTTAAAAGTGACAGTAAGTGGCTCAGATCAGGAAGTTCAGTATTAACAAATATGTCAGTCTATGATGTATTCCATACAGCAAAAATGTGACTAAGAATGTCCTCAAAAAACAAAATACCTTTACAGGCAAAAGGAACAGTAAACTACAATAAGAGAGAGGTATCACGTTTTCCATACAGATTGGTATGGATAAAAGTGGTCTCATGACCTTGTCACTTTCTTTTCCTGCAGCTGTTAACTCTGGCTGAAAACAGAAACCAAATCAGAGAAACTACACATTCTCTTCTTGGCTCAGAGTTTTTCCATTTACACCCTCGTTTTGTAACATAACGTCAAAGGTTAAAAAACATGTTGCTGAGTTAACAGTCAGAGGCTCTAAACCAGTGTTTCAGCTAGAAGGTGGAAGGAAACCGTTCTTTAGGTCATGTCACATCAGGAGTTCTTAAGCCTGAGGACTTCAGAGCTGAGTCCTGTGACCCAGCTAGTCTCCTAGCTGGACCCATAAGGAGAAGGAAGTTACCAATTCCCTTGAAGCCAGGGATGGAAAAAATCTACCTTAAATACAAACATTGCTGCCTTGAGCACCAAGGAGACATCTTGACAACATGAGTTCACCATGGCACAGACATGGATCAAAGTATATGTCTTTAAACTGAGGA
>VZTL01032609.1:253-20348 GCA_013400535.1 Scopus umbretta
AGGCAGACAAATCCTCATGATGCAAGAGTCAAGTAGTGATGACATTGAAACTAAAAACTGAAAAACTGACTCTCGTGCTATCAACTAAAAACTGATTAGTGAGTTAAGTGAGCAAAATGTTCATTGTTTCTGTTAAATTTTACAAACAGTCCAATCCTTGTATCTTGCTGAACTTATTTTAAAAGCATTTTGAGACAAATGCACTTGCCCAGAAAGGTTTAAGAGGGAAGTCAAGACAGTATATGAAATAAAATAGCTTCTCTGTTTGAGCTGTATATAAAAGAATTCACCCTCATTCTTCTCATCAGGCATTTGCACCATTTACACATGCATAATGACTGTGTGGATTACTAAGCAAAATGTCATGAAGTCCTGCATTTGGAGTAATACTTCTCCTCTTGTGGAAAACGTTCTTCTACCTTTTAGGAAGACATTAGTTTCCCAGTCTCCAATGCTGGACATGCATGGTCATGGACTCCCAGGAACCCATGAGTACCAGATTTCTAACTCTGTTCTCTGAAAGCAGAACAGATAATCTGCTCTGCTGTTTTTCAGGAGAAGCATATGCACAGCACAGAAAACAGAATGTTACATCACGGTCAGGGAAGCACAAAGTCTTCACTGGCCATATGGCCCTCTGGGGACTTGACTGTTTTCCTTTTGATTACGTACACTACTACAACCGCTTGTCACACCATAAATTAACCTACCTTTTCTGAAATTCTTCCAACTATATTTGTTCCTAGATTGGAAAAGAATTCTGATAAGGATATGTATTTTGTAAGGCCTGCTTCCTTCCATGATTCTGAGCTTGTTGGCACTTCTTTAAAAGAAAGATCAAGTAGAAGCCCTCAGGGGCATCCTGCCAAGCCTTTAATGCTACTGTCTGTCACAATCTGAAGAGTGTACTGACATCCTTTTAAAGTGGTCTTTTCTTCCGGTGCTAGTCATTCTCACATAGTGACATGCTTCCTGGCAACAGTGGCTCCCGCTAGCATTGAAAATTTACCTGGGGCAGTTGCTCTGAATGTCTGTGGTTGTTTGAACATGACTTTTGAAGTTTCTTTTACCTCATGACTCAAGAACCAAAGAACATCTCTGTTATCCTGAGAGAAAGCAAAAGGTACTTAGCCTGGTGTTTAGCTCAAGTCTGCAGTCAGTCAGTATATAGGTTCTTCTGCTGGGTATTTTTATTAATGAACCTTTTGTTGCATCTCTTCCAATCCTGAAGACTGTTGAGAGGCTGTCAGGTTGCCAGTGTGCTTGCCTGCAAACAGAATATTCTTGAGTAATGACCTGCCTGCTGTAATCTCGCGCTCTGAGTGCCACTACTGTCGTTTGCTGTAATAAAACAGTATACAAGCCTGTGACCCAAAGCTATAGCCTGGGAATGTCTGGGTGGCAAGAGGGGCCAAAGTCATTAGAGTTTACTCAAGATTGTGTATCGGTGGCATCCTGTAGTATGGGTTTGGTGGTACCTTGTGCCTGTGTTTCTGTATTGGGGCGGATCTCTCACTTGGATGAAAAAATTAAGTCTTTAACATACGACTGTAGATTTCAGAATGGCCTGAATGAATCTGTACTTTTAAAATATGAAGCTCCACCAAAAGATCGAGATGTTATTGGAGATTTAGTCTCTGAATTGCCAGTCTTTCTTTATGACTCTCTCTCTTATTTGCTTTCCCCTGAGGCACTACCTGAAACCAATTTGCCATTCTCATTTGTCTCTCTGGGCCATTGGTGTCCGAAGCTCAGACACCCTGCAACAGGAATGCTGCACCACTTCTGGTTCTGGGGTGTTGCGGAGCAGGGTGAGGCTCTCTATTTGGCTCAGCCAGCTGTTCCTGCTCTCCCTGCCATTCCCCCACTTGCCAGACTTGCGCTAGACAACTGTCTTTTGAAATCCACACCCATGCACTGCATAGGCTGCTATGTTTATCAGAGCTTTTGGAGCAATGTTGCATATCCAAAGAAAAATGAACATTACTTTTAAAGCACTAATAACTAGGAGATACCCATTCTCTAAAACAGCACTCACTCACTCAGTCTTGGCTCAAGCAGTTGCTGTAGTCAACATACATTTTCTCTTTCCAACCTTCCATCCTTTCCTGTGTGAATTCAAAAAGGACGTAAGTTAAGGTAGTGTTGATTGCTCATGCTCTGAAAAAAAGTATTAGATTTTAAAACTGAGGATAGTATTCTTCCCTAAACTGCTGTTTGGATAGACCAACTTACCCTCTCCAAGTACTTTAATGAGATATGCATCTTATTTTTTTTTAAATACAAGAAACAGTGAAGGAATAACCTCTGTGGCATAATTAGAAATACAGTTATACTTGCTGTTGTGACACTGGAAGGAGAAGTGTAAGTATTGCTTACCTAATAAAAATTGACAGCCCTTCTGGTGCTGTATTTTAGGTCTGTTTTACTTTAAGTCAAACTGAAAATGAAATTCAGGTATTTTCCTACAAATATCCACAAATACCCAAGTTTCCCACAAATACAAAGACAAAACCTCAGCTGAATTTCAGTGCCCTCATGTTCTAAATGTTTTTTTTTTTTTTTCCTTGAAAGGGAGTGTTTGGTTCATTCTTTATAATTAAAATTACTTTTAAAAAACGAAAAAAAAACAAACCCTGTTTTAAAGGATTACGTTTCTGGGAAGAACACAGGCTAACATCTTGTATTCAAATACACTGATTTTATAAGGGCCATGAGCTTTCTCATTAAGAATTAAATTAATTTATCACCTGTTTTTCATCAGTTGCTGCTCTGTTGTGTCTAAGCTTCTCTCATTTTATTAAAGAAATATCTGTGTGTATGTGAAGGTTTTCATGCATAGTTACTTGGTATGCATAGTCATCTAAATCTGTTAGTAAAAACTTTACATAATTCAAGAGAATTTTCTTTATTCTTTCTGGAGTGTTACAATCAGGTCTGCTCAAGTTAATAGTGTTGTATCATGCATTTTCTCATACCTACAAAGATTATTTCTATTCTCACCACCACCACCACCTTATTTCAGGGAACTTGGGTTCTCTCAGTAGACAGAATGACCTTATTTTGGAGCCCTTCAAATACATATACAAACTAAAAAAAATAAATAAAATAAAATAATAGGTATTATTGTAGGCACAACACAAACTCATTTTTCAGTGCTAAAAAAAGTCACTGTATATGCTGAATGAAGATTGACTACTATGGTACTGTCTCTTTAAGGTTATTGTTAAGAGTAAGAGTGTATGAAAATGATTCACCAGGGCTGCTGCTTGTCTCCAGGTTCCTATAACAGGGAGATGATCTCAATCTGCCTTCATGCTGTTAAAATGATGCATAAACCTACCAGCATTCTCAAATGATGGAGTATTATTGCAGCCTCTTAAAATTTGGGCACTGAGATAATTTGGCTGATGTTGGAGAAAGAATGTACCATAACCCCTGTGGCTCAACTTTCATTGAATAAATATGGCATGCTGCTGCTTTTGTTCTCCTTGTGTATGGAAGAACAATTAACATGTCAAAAAAGAAGAATCACAGAATGTTCTGGCTCCTTCCTGTAAAAGCGCAATTCCACACTGAGCTGTGTTTTTGAAGTTATTGCACAAGATTCAAGGTTTTATCTCCAAAATATCAGAGGTAGTCAGTCTTATGCTTCTTGTGGAAAGATATGTTACTGAAGTTGGAAGAACTAATGAATACCATATTACTTAACACCTATTGCGTTTTAAGACTAGGACATATTTTTATTGCTAGATGTAAACAGGATCTGCAATATGACTACAGTAGTAGAGTTGTAAAAAATTTTTTTTTGTGTAGAGGTAGAAGATTGCCGTGACCATAGTTGCCTTTTGTTTTAATTAAATCACATGAAAATAAGCTTCATCAGTTGTCCACAATAACTTGTGGGGATGGTTGATGAGCTGAAGATTTCCATTCTTCTCTTTGGCTGTAGGAGAGATACTATGAGAGATGCTAAAACCTTTTTAAGACTTGATTAGAGATTTACATATTTTCAGGCTCTTGGCAGTTATGACCGTAACTAAACTTTTAAAGTAGGAAATTATGCCTTCTTTCTTCCCCCCTCTACCCCCTGCCTTTTTTTGTTATGTTTTGGTTTGTTAGCCCATTACCCCTTATTGTTGAGGCAACTTTGCTTATGTTTCCTTGAGGGAACTTTACTTATGTGTTCAGCAGTCTAAAAAAGCTTTGGTGAAATATAACTATTTACCGTTTCTAGAGAAGTTTGATCTTTGTAGTTCATAGTCTGAAATTTGCATGAGAGAAGCTGTGAAGAGCAGGTTCATTAGACGTTTCTATTGAAAACCTGTTAATTTTTTGGGGATGTTTCTGACTGGAAAAGTTCTGCATTTCTGACGATGATATGGAAACTGAAATTCAGTGTAACACAAAATCAATAGTGAGCAACTTTTATGATTTTGAATTCTCTAAGTGAGAATGAACAGTGATTAGTTGTTCTTAGGGTTGTTTGGATTTTTTTTTTCTGTCTGAACCAGATACAGCTTGCCAATATCAAAATAGCATTTGGAAGCTAAGTGGTAATGGATGAGAAGCAAGCATAGTTTCATATTACTGTCTGTTTTGCAGAAGGCCAGTGAATTAGCCTGCTTTTTGTGATTAGAACTTCGTTAAAGTAATTTGCAAATAAAATGGCTGTATAATACCCTATTTTGTGAAAAATAAGAAATTAAAAATCTCAGAATTTGCAAAAAGGCAATAGTAGGTTGCAGGCTTCAGTTACTGAATACTTGTTGCATCTTTAAATAATCTGTGCAAAATGCTAACAATATCTAATTTAGTAGAACAGCAGTCTTTTAAGACAGTATTTCAAGTAGAGTTTGTGTAACTTTGTAGCATACTCTTTTCTTTGATAACACCTCCCTGTCTTGAAGCATGCTTTCTAAACCGTTTAGGAGTTTAAAGACAGCTTTCTTCTGAAATACAATGTAAGATGGTTTTTACCTTTATTTCTACCTGCGTGTAACAGGAGAACCCTGAGAATCATGATTTAAATAAGAACATAAATTTTAACACTAACATGACTGCATCTGTGTTGAGAAACGTTTGTAAATTCTTAAGGGTTTTCTTAGTGCAAGTGCAGCATATAGGCAACTGCAAATTGCCTTTGTTTGAGGCTGTACGTTGTATCTTTCTACTAGTGATGCTGAAGTGCTTAGTGCCATGAAAAGAGCGAGAGATAGGCATACCCTTAGTTTATATGGTTCTGTCACTGAAAAAAACCCCAAGATAAATATGTGTCTTTGTACTGATAAGAAAGCGTCTATAACATGTACTCAATCTTTAACATGCCTGCTATGATGTACCCTGCTTATTAGGTCTTACCCTTTCTCTGGCCTGAGTGCAATCCTGAAATCCAATAGTTTTGCCTAAGATGAATTGGGTAATTTTGAATTCCTGTGGCAATACCATAACTTCTGTTTTGTGAGGAAATATTTCCCATTGTACCATGTTTCAGTCTGAGGGAGAACATGAGATGACGTAATCATGCGGGATAAAAAATTACTTCATCTTCTTCTAGTAAAATCCCTGTCTGTATCGCATGCGTGGTAAAACTCAGGTTCTGTAATCTTCAGAATACAAAGTGTTTGAAGATACCGTGATCAAACACTGCAGATCCACTGCTGCATCAACCACCTTTTATCCGAATGGGTATACTTCAAGAATGTGATACAGTGCTTCAGAACAGCTTCATGTTTCCCCTATGTTCTGCGGTACTAATTGTTTCTGCAGTTCATAGTGGTCATGTACTTTCTACCTGCTTAGCAGTTTTTGATGGTCCAGGTAGGTTCATGCTGTTGTTCAGAACTGTTGTTCAGAAATTTAGCCTGAAAACTCCCAGCCTCAGAACTGTGTCTCAAAGTGTTGTGCTTTGCAAGAATCAGTGATTTGCCTCTTAATTTCTAGATGAATTAGATTCCTAAGAGCTTCCTCTAAAATCTGATCACAAATTTCTGCCTCACTGGATTTTTTGACGTATGTATTTCCTACCCTTGATTGCTTGGAGGGCAAATCTTGCAGCTGCTGGCACTGATTGGTTTCTAAATATAGGAAAATCTTGCTGCAGGAACTTTTGAGACAGGTTTGATAAAAGAAAAGGTGAGAAACTCCTCTCTGTTATCAGAAAGTGGCAGTTGAATGTCAATTTTATGTGGGCCTGTGTAATTTATCTAGCTGCTACAACTTAGATGAAAGATTAAATTTAGCCTTGTCTGGGTAGGTCTCAAGTAATCAGTCTTTGGCTGACGAATTAGACCAGATTTGTAAAGTTAGTATTTATCTTTTCACCTTTGATTAAGGCGGATTGCTAAGTAGCATTGTCATTCCTCCATGATTCAAACGTGAGTAACGCTAGTGATGATGCTTTTCCATTTTCCCCATAAGATCTTGCACAGTTGCATGTCACCTAGCACTTGCTTTTGGGGTGGACCCATGTGTCATCTGTCCTCATTCTCCACAAAGCTTTAACTCTGCACGAGTCACTAATTTACAACTTCTTCCTCAGCGTGCTTTTTCCCCTCAGTTGAAGTCACTGCCCTTGCAGCAAATGTCTATGGGGCTAACATTGCCAAAATGTTTAGTTAAGTGTGAAATCATTACCCCAATGTGATAATACGACAATCTGTTGTGGCAGGAGAAAATCTTCTGTGCTAGCCCCAGTGGCTATGTTACATCATGAAAACATGCCCTTCATACTGCGCCTGCTTCTCCGTGTTTCAGAGGTCTTGTTTTGCAAGTGAGAGAGATGCCATTTATTCACAAAGAATAGATCAGAATTAAATTCAGGTGGCTTATATATAGAAAACCGCAACAATCAGGAGTTACTGTAGCCATGTCACAGCTTGGAAGCTTGATTACAATTATTCTGTGCTTAACCATGAAACATCATCCCATTATTTTTCTTGTATGATGGAAACATAAAAATCAATACATGAGTAACTAAATATATGAAGATAGAAAAATATTCAGAAATAAGCCTACTGCGTTGAGGACTAGAACCTTCTCCTTGTTGGGCACAGGAACTGGAAAAGCAGCATTTTCTTCTGTTCCCTACTTTAAGGGACACTTGTAACAGTTCACGTCCAGATTTTCAAACATGGAGACTTTTGAATCAGGAGCTTTGAAGCAGCTTGCTGTAATGGATCAGTGTGAATTAACCACTGTCTGGGAAATATGACCTAAAGCTTACTTTAAGGGTTCAGTCTGAATTGGTGCTCAGGACAATTTTGATGTGTGTGGCCTTATGAAAGGTAGCCTTAATCAGAAAGAGGTGTCAACTCTCTGGAAGATGACTAGGATGAGAACTGGAAGATGAGGATTATGGTAAGCACTGAGGAGCTGCTACTGTTATAAAAGCAGAAAACCCAGGCACAAGGTTGTTTTTTGGCTTGAATGTTAAAGCTTGAAATTTGATTAGAAATGAGCTTTAAAAACTCTAATTGAGGTGAATATAACAGATACCTGTGATCTATGTGTTGCTACTGAGGAAGAATAAAGCCAAGTTTAAAAAAAATACTGGAATGTTTTATGAGACTGTTGGAGAATATTTAAATATGGTCCTTCACTAAATTATTTGTTTCCTGGCTTTTAAATGTGATTTTCTTTTTGAAGGACAGAGCAGGATATTTTATATTGTAACTCAAATGTTAATTCTTGATTTTGTTTTTTTCTTTATCATTCAGTTACATGCCTTTTAAAAGTACATTATGCTTTCAGTCCCTAATGCAGTTTCATTTGTTGGAGAGTAAGATACATTCCATCTAAAAAGAAGTATAATACCCTCATAGCTGAAGTAATAATCCAGACTAGAGGAGCAAGACTCATGGCAATGGTGTTATCCAGGGTGTTTTCTGTCACAAATTTCTGTATTTGTCAATTTGTAGTTTATTTAGGTTTTATTTAGGATTTTATTTAGGCTATAAAAGGCTTCTCACATTTGCAGGGAAAAGGAGGAAGAAGATCTGTCTATGTGTCCATAAATACATATATGTGAAAGACTCAGATAAACTAATGACAAGCATTGTGATCAAACTTCTAAGTAAAGCTTTAAAATCACACCGTCATGAGTGCTGTCATTATTTCCTTCACGTTGCCATTTATCTTCCTTTTTTCATCCTCTGCCAGGAATGTTTGGTACCCAATACCAGATCTTAATGATTTATTATTAGCTAAGACTCTTCAACGTCAATAATGTTTGACAGTTTGTCATGACTGCAAAAGGAATGCAACCATCTTTGATTTAGTCACAATTTTGATCTGCTTCCTTTTTTGTAAATTTTTCCTAAAACACAATGCAGTCCTTTCTGTGTATTTTTTCACCCCCAGGAGCAAATGTTTCAGTGTTCCTTTTTCTGTTACAAAGATCAATGCCAGAAGTCTGATGCTCATGAGCAATCCTATTATAGCAAATGCGTATTCACATACACTGCAAGAAAATAGTTTAGTAAAGAAACAGATTTAAGTTTAAAGCTTGCAAAGGATTACTACAAAATGCATAGAAAAATAACTTTTTTGAAAATAATTACAAGTATCATAAAATTATCCCTTTAATGTGATTTAAACATGGCTTTGTGTCGTAATAAGTATACATTTAATTTTGATGAGCTACTTGCAAATAAATTTACAAATGCTAGAAATGAGAATGCTTTTTTCAGTCACTTGTGTCAATTGCAGGGTAATTGGCTGGTTCTTCAGAGGACTTGTGGGAAAAGCATTGGAGTACTGTCAGCATTTGACTATGCTTTTTATTTCCTTACTGCAAAGTACCCATAATTCAGCATAAGATGCAGACTCTAACCGCAAAGATTATTTTATGCTAAAGAGCCTCTAAAAGCAAGGTCAAAATGCTGCTGTGTGGACTAGGTGGAAATGTCAGCGACAACCTGTGTAAAAGCTGAAGAAGACAGTGAAATTAAATGTGTGCTAAATAGATCTTCTTATTGCATGTAGCATGCTCATGTTGCTAGAATGAATGCATTAATCACCGAGTGTCATGCTTTAATCCCAGACGGCAACTAAGTACCACACAGCCACGTGCTCACTCCCCCCGCAGTGGGATGGGGGAGAGAATCAGAAGAGTAAAAGTAAAAAAAAACTTGTGGAATGAGATAAAGACAGTTTAATAAGTAAAAGCTGTTCACGCAAGCAAAGCAAAACAAGGAATTCATTTGCTCCTTCCCATTGGTAGGTAGGTGTTCAGCCATCTCCAGGAAAGCAGGGCTCCATCATGTCTAATGGCTGCTTAGGAAAACAAAGCACCATCACTCCAAAGGTCTCCCCCTTCCTCCTTCTTCCCCCAGTTTCTATACTGAGCATGACGCCATATGGTGTGGAACACCCCTTTGGTCAGTTGGGGTCAGCTGTCCCAGCTGTGTCCCCTCCCAGCTTCTTGTGCACCCCCAGCCTACTCGCTGGTGGGGTGGGGTGAGAGGCAGAAAGGGCCTTGACTCTGTGCAAGCACTGCAACAGTTAGGAAAACATCCCTGTGTTGTCAACACTGTTTTCAGCACAAATCCAAAACACAGCCCCCTACTAGCTACCATGAAGTGAATTAACTCTTTCCCCGCCAAAACCAGCACAATGAGACTCTGTCTCTGTCTCTGTCTCTGTCTGTCTGTCTGTCTCTCTCTCCCCCCCCCCCCCCCTTCTCTNNTCCCTCTCCCCCCCCCCCCCCTCTCTCTCTCTCTCTCTCTCTCTCCCCCTCTCTCTCAAATGTATCTTTATTTTTACTAGCTGTTGTGCTGTTATTGTGAAAGTGATGGTTAATACAGCTAAAAAGATAAAATTACGCATCTCATCTTTAAACCCAGATCTACTCATTGAAGACAGACAGGCCACCTACAGAAACTGTTAAGGTGTTAGGTGCTTGTGTACATGCCGTACAGCAAGAGCATTTTGGCTAAAGGTTAGAAATCTGGACAGATGCTCTTGGTTAATCTAAGCTATTATGTCTGGTGGAGGCGGGGGGTGTGCATGTTGCACAGCAGTAGAAGACCATAATAAAGTGTCAGCATGAATTTTTGTCTCTACTTTTATCTGTTTTAGGGTAAAGACAGACCATTAATGTTATTTTAATATAGTGTTCTGTGGTTGAATGTTCTGTTACAAATGCAAGTTGAAATACGCTGTGATATATAGTATACTCTGGAAGAATTTGAAATGGATGGATAAGCTTGGGTACTCAGAAATAATCTTTCTTCCATTCTAAGTTTGAGAAGAATATTGCTAAATAAGGCCTTCATTAGCTGTTAGTTAATTTGGGACAGAATACTGCACTTAATATTTAGTAAATGGAAATGAAGGTGTCTCAAGCTGATTGATTTTATTTCCCTCATACATTTTGCCCATTGCTCAAGCTGTGGCATTTTTGATACTAGCTAATTAGGTTCATTCTGTGTAGATGGACAGCCTAAGTGACTCAGCAGGGCAGAGTTAAATTACTTCCGTCCATCCTGCTACGCTTGTTAGCAAGTCATGAATATCCTGATACTGGTTTTTTTATTAGTTGGTATGTTTCAGTATTTTCTTCAGAGAAATTCTGAATCATCGGCTAAGAATTACCCTACAAGAAGGTTTTAGATATGTTGAAGGTGGTTATCTTTTTCCTTGGAAATACCCTGTAACCTAGTGTTTTGCCTAAAATGGTTTGATGTTCTAATACCTGTACTGACTCTTTGAAGCATGGCAGCTTTGTACAAAAACTCTTCGCAAACATTTGCCATATGGAGACAGTAATATAATTAATTTGCCTTAGAATAAATTCTGTATTTCCTAAGTGTTTAAAAAGATGAACCGTTACAGAGTTGTTAACACTGGAAATCTCTGAGAACTAGAATCCTTCAGAACCAGGAAAAGGTACAAAGGCAGAGGGCTGCACAGGTCATTCATGTCTGTTAGTGACTCCAGGAAAAGGACTGGTTTTATTAGGAACATAGCTAAATAGATGCATCTCAGGGGCAAAACTGGTGCATTGTTTTTATATTAAGCATAAACATAGTTTACATAGACAGACTGGTCTTACAGACCAAGCAGTAGAGTCCATGCTCTTAATTTCTTTCTGATGAGAGGCTTTTATCATTTTGCATTGTATTTTTTCTTTAGTATTCCTCTAAGATACTTCCAGCACCTTGGACACTAATTGTTCAGTAAGCGGCAGCTGTTCCAAATTAATACTACTCCAAAAATGTTAGTTTATAGTTACGATTTCTTCCTGGATCTTGATAGCTAACTGGTTATGCTGTTTGTCAAGCAGTCTTCTTGACTGTCTTTTGTATTACCTTAAATACCAGTTGTGTAAGGAAAGCTGTCATGGTGCCTCAGATGTTTCTCTGTACTGAGATATAAGATTGTTTGTGGGCCATGGTAGCAACGGTAGACTTCTCCCCAACTGAATTTCCTGTTCACTTTAATTAGGCAGAGATGTAAGGTTAGCTGGGTCTAAATGAGTAAGCACTGGTCCTCAGCATAGAGCTCCCTGTGAAAAAACACATTCTGCTGATGGGATCTTAGCATACCAAAGAATTTTTCTTTTGACTGGAAATTGTTCTATTTTTTCAAGTATGACTCAGTACATTTCCGAAGCAGATGTGTCCCATATATGCATACAGGCCTATCTGTTAACCAGAATTTGTACAATATCTGTATGTTCAAGGCCTACTTGATCTTTTAAGATGATGAGGGGTTTTGTTTTAAACTGAATATAAAGCCACCTATGAACATAAAATATTTAATCAAACTGAAATCCCTGGTATGATAGATTCTGCAGGCATAAAACACATTTGCGTGGATACTAGTTTATGTCTACGGGTAGAAATTTCTTTTAAAACTTAGCATTGTTTGGTTGAAAATATGGGGTTTTTTTTTCAGTGAAGTTTTTTAAAAAAATAATTTTTGAGAATTTCTCTCAGTGACATGTTAACTATTTCCAGAATCCTAACTTAAAGAAATCCTAACGTAAAGAATCCTCAGAAGTACTTTTTTAAACACCTCTACCACAATGGTAGGTAGGTGGGTGCACATCTGCTTTAGAAACCCCTGATTACATGAAACAGACTGGTTTCCTACAAACTGCTCAATTAATGGGTCTTAATATTATTACTCCTAGGAAGTTAAATATCTTGCTTACTCAGGGGTAGACCTTTCTCTTGTTTTTAAGAAGAGATTGGGAAGAGCAAGAGGTGTGCACGCAGTTGCAATGCATGTAAAGCTTTGGATAACATAATTGAACTGCAGATACAGGAATTGAAATGGCTACTCTGCTATGTATATTTCAGTGGTTTGAAAATACTATCTTCGGTATATATTGAGCAATATATGTAGGAAATACGAACGGAAAGATAAGTGCCATAATTGCATGTTTTCTTAGTTTATCTTTATTTATCTCAGCTACATAACCAACACTGAGTGGGTTTTTTTCCCACAATTTTCTTTGTTCCAGCACGGTTGATGAAATCTGATGAAATATTACTCAGCCCAATTTCAATAGTCAGCTTCTGATAATTGCTTTGGTTACTAAATACCTGACATGAACTTTTCATTTCCTAAATGGATTAGATTATCTAAGCATTGGGTTCCCTCTGGGCATTGAATTTTTCAGCTGATTTCCATCTTGATTTTAATGCTTTTGTAACAACGAATAAAGTTGGTTGAGCTGAAAATGATTGATATGACCAGAAGGATGTTTGAACCTTGGAGGGGTTTTTTGGGTGTATTTTTTTAAGCTTTTTTTTTTTTTTTTTAAACTTCTTACTTGGCTATATCAGAAATGTCTGCTGGAGTTAATGAAGGAAGAGTGAAGCTCTACTGCTTATCATATTAATACAGTTTTGGGTTTCCCAAGAGAGAATTTCTCATTTGTCTCAAGGTGATTTTTTGTGTTGTACTTAAGTTGTCTGAATGATAAATAGTGCCCTAGGTAAGTTGCAGGCTGTATATGTAACGAAAAGTAATATTGCATTTGAAACTTTTCTGATAAAGTGGAATCCAATTTTGCATTGAAAAGCTAAGATGAATTTTAACCACTTTTTTGCTGAAATTCTATCAGTCAGGCTGGGCTTATTAGGAAATGAGAAATTATTCATTTAAATCTTCAGTGATTAAGGACTGACAAGATTATTTTATTAGAATTGCTTTTTTCAAGTAAAGATAGAAATGATCCTAATTTATTTACCTTATTTTATAAGTAACTATTTATATAAACGTATATAATATATATATATTATATATAGGTATATTTGATATACATAAAATATATATGTGTACACCACAGTATATATAGTTTTATATATATTGCTGCATTGTTTACTATAAGAAAAGCTTCAGATTAGTTCTGAAGTCTAATTATTTGGGTGCTAACTAACATTAGTGTGAAATTATTTCAGTCATCAACATGTTTTAGGTAACTGTTATTTTAATTGGTTCCACTTTGTAACAAGATACAGTGAATAGAGCTTTACTAGTTGTTGTGGTTTAACCCCAATCAGCAACTAAGCACCACACAGCCACTTGCTCACCCTCCCCTGCCCCGGTGGGATGGGGGAGAGAACTGAAAAAAAGCCTAAAACCCATGGGTTGAGATAAAGGCAGTTTAATAGGACAGCAGAGAAAGAGAAAATAATAATAATAATGATAAAAGAATATACAAACCAAGTGATGCACAATGCAATTGCTCACCACCCACTGACTGATGCCCAGCCAGGCCCCGAGCAGCGATTGCTGCCCCCCCGGCCAACTCCCCCAGTTTCTATACTGAGCGTGACGCCATATGGTATGGAATAGCCCTGTGGCCAGTTTGGGTCAGCTGTCCTGGCTGTGCCCCCTCCCAGCTTCTTGTGCCCCTGGCAGAGCATGGGAAGCTGAAAAGTCCTTGACTGGTGTAAGCACTGCTTAGCAACAACTAAAACATCAGCAAGTATTCAGCATTGTTCTCATCGTAAATCTAAAATGCAACACTATAGCAGCTACTAGGACGAAAATGAATACTGAATTAAGCTGAAACCAGGACACTAGTACTTCTGGCTTAGTTTTACAGTTTGTCTTCAGCAAGACCGTGACACTGAATTCCATATGTAAACTATATCATACATACGATTTTGCAGTAGTTCCGTTCAAAGCTGCTCATGCCACCTGCAGTTGGTCAGATGGGAAGTTTAATAATTGGCTCATAAACTGAGAGTTCTGCGTGTCAGTAAATGACAAAATATTCTCATCATCTAATCATCATCTTACCCTATTCTTTATTACCCCTGTGTAATAAAAGAACTTATGTATATCATTAACAATATGCAATATTTTTACATGTAATTACACTTATTTTTCCAGGTTACTTTACTCACCAATAGCACAAATTTGTATTAATAAGTCTAAATTCAGAATATGTTTAGAGCAGAAATGCCTGATAATGAAGATGTCTTACAGGACTGTTGAGTAGAAGACAAGGTGGGTTTTTTCTTTATCGTGTTTACAGAAAGCTTTGCTTATGGGATCACAAAGTGGTTGGCAGGAGCACTGGGTACAGTGGGGAGAACCAAGGCTGGGAAAGCCTTCAGTTCACTGGGAACCATTCAGTATTGTATTCTGACTGACTACCCCTGGGACTGTCAACTTACAGTCAAACTCTGGAGGCTGATTCACAGCCCATTGGTGTCAATGGAAAGACTCCTGTAGGGTTTTGGATCTGGCCTGAAATCCTGCAGGGTGGTTAATCAAAGGGGCAGGGATGTGCTCAGAAACCACCTGTGCTCCGGAGCAGCAGGGGCCTCTTGGCCTCCTGAGTCTATAAGCATCTCGCAGTCTCTTTTGTTGTCTGGAGATGATTGATTGTCTATTTTGCGGCCTGGGGGGAAGAAGTTATTGCAGGGTGAGCACTCTAGTTGTTGGTTCCATAGGGTACCTGGATGGAGCCGTGGTCAATGACAGTGCCCATGATGGAAACAAATGAAATGTGTTTCTTTAAAAATAATATATTTGGACATACTTGAAATAATAAAATAAAATAAAAGCAATACGTTCAAACCAGTATTTCAGAAAATTTCAAAAGTTGTGTACATTATCTGTATCATGAACAAATATGACATGTCTGCATTGTATAGGGTACTTCCAGAAGGGTTTCTGTCTGCTTAATCATTATCAAGGCTTTTCCCTGAGAAGAAAGAACATGCTCAGTTTGTCTTCCATGCTATTCAGACTCAGACTGTTTAAAAGGAAAAAAAAAAAAAAAACACAAAAAACCCCAACAAAACAAAACAAAATCTTGTTCCAAAACAAAATAAAGCAGCTCACAAAAAGGGTTACAATTCTGAATTCCAGACAGGCAGTGTACTGACATCAGGTAACCTTTCACATTCTGTAGCTTGATTTGAAGTTTCTCTTAGGAAATCATTAACATATACATACTTTAAAACTGCACAGTTATGGAAACATCTTTCTAATACAATTAGTTGTTCTTGAGAGTTTATTTGCAAGAAAAAGATTTTGAATCCTTTTGTGGATTTCATTGAAATTACTACTTTAAACTTTGTTAGAGAGGTGAGGCAGTTTATATTCCTTCGTTAGGCTGTTCATATTGTACCATTTGCACACTGTCACTTTCACATTTTATAACTTCCCATTAGGAGGCAAAGTATTATCATTCTGCTGTTAGAAACCATTTGTAGGAGGTATCATAATGGACCACTGGAAAAAAAATCAGTGCTGTATAGCCATTCCCCACACGTGCTGCCCTTCTCCCAAAAATGCTCATGACTGACTCCCGTAATTGTCCACAGATCGCTGCTTTCAGATATATATCCACTGCGTCCAGACACAGCTTCAAGTATAACCTCATGGGATTTAGTTGGTTGCAGGTAAAGGTGGAAAAGGGAAGGGTGAAGAGATGTGTGTGATTGATTTGGCGATGTGGTAGGAAGAAAGAAGATACAAAAGGGAAATGACGGCTCCTACAATTGGTGAGAGATGCATACTTACATGATAGCTTTCTGACCAAATTCAGTACGCTTAGCGCCTCGTGATTTAATCAGTGTTATTTTCATGCCTTCTTTCACTCAATATTTTCATGCCTTCTTTCACTCAAACAGCTTTGGCATTTGTCTGTCTATGTCTCCAAATGGGTCATTCACTTTTTCCACCTGCTCTATCACCTGTTTTTTAACTCTGCTTGCAACTTCATGCCTCCCTCAGTCCTACATTTCATTCTTTATTAGTTTGCACCATTTTAGAAAAACTCAAAAGAAGTTTCTTATATCGAACTCCAAATAGTCTGAACGAGAATATAAGATGCATATTACGTGCCACTTTTCAAGGACACATTGTACGAGTGGCTCACAGTAATTGTTCTAGAATGCTTAAGTTTTAAAGGGCACAAAGATTTTGATAGTTGATTTTTTTTCTATATGTGCATATTTATATTTCTAGCACATTTGATAAAGTACTGTTACACAACTGCCTCTTGGCTCTATGTTAGTCTTTGTACCGATGTTTTTTTAATGCTTTGCAATGTGATTTTGTAGCAATCTGTGTGTGTATTAAAAGAAGGTTCCCTTTCTGCTGTACTAGCTATGTCATCTCCACCTTTGTATCCTCTATCTGTCAGACCCTTCATGCCTGACTCAAGTTTAAAAACACTTGTCGTAATTTCGAAAACTTTTCTTCTGAACTGTATTTAAAACTTTGTATGTTTTTAGCATCCTCCTCTTTTCTTCTCTGCTGATTTTGTTCCAGCCTTCATCTTATGTCTGACCCACTTAAGTGCCTGTGACTTTTTCCATGCTATTACTTATAATTGAAGCTGTTTACTTTGCTTTGTGCCCAAAATACCCCTGTCTCTTCAGATCTTTTTCTTTAGACAGAAAGAACCCTCTTTACGTATAAAGCAGATTCTCCTATACAGAACTTGTCATCAATACAGCCTACTGGCCTTGCTAAAATCACCTGCACATGATTTCTAACAGCTTAGTTTGTGCTGAAACAAACTCTTTCATGTTATATGCTTCTATAATACCAAAGAGAGTTACCATTTGGTAAAATTCACAGTGATAATATATAGCTCTCTGGCACTGTACTTTTTTTTTTTTTTTTTGAATTGTGCTGCTAAAACGAAAATTATAACCTATTGCATCTATACTGTGTGATGAAGCTAGGACCTGTGTTCAGCAGGGCTTGTGAGTATATTTTTGTATTAATAAGCAAACACTGTAATTTAAAAATATTTTTTATTTTATGGCTCTTATGGAAAGGTAGCAACTATAGGGCAGGAATAAGAGAGGAATTTTTACACACCTCTTCTTGTCCTGTTAGTTCATTACTGTGTTTTAGCCCATTCTCCCAGTGGGAAAGTGTGAAGCGTAAGTGCAGGCAAAAGAGTTAAGCTGGAATGTCCTGCAGAGATTCACTATCACAAAGGGTAATACTGCTTTATCGATCCTTTCCATACCATCTCCCACAGTTGTGTTAAGCCTGTAGCAAGTACAACCTTTACAAAACAAGATCAAGAGATATGCCTTACCATTTAAGTTGAATACTGGCTTCAAAATAGTATAAAAGGATGTTTCTTAGGCATGACATATTGTTGGCATTTTAGTATATACATGATAAAAAAATCCAGAGTGGAAGTTTGCATTTATTGGAATAATTGCTTATTTTTGAGCCCTGCATCTGTGGATGCAAATGATAGGGCCAACTTCACTTTATATAAAGCATAACTTGAAAATACTTTTTATTTTCTTTTTTTTAACTTTGACCAGACAGCTTTCCTAGAGATTTCAAATTCCCATTCCTCCCCATATTCTGTGATCTATTACTTAGTCATTATTTTGTTATTTGTACTGTACGAGTGAACAAAGATTGCCTAAGATTTAACGAAAGACCATCAGACATCTTTTCATAAATATTTTGTGTTATTCCCACTTCTCTGTTATACACAATTCCATTGCTGCAGCAGTTGCAAAAGATGCTTATAAAATTTTTCATTAGTACTTACTTAGCGTATTAGTACCCCAGGCTTTGAAAAGAATGCTGAAGGGCTTTCAGTTTAGTAGTGCATATTCTTGCTTCAAATGTTGGCCTATACTTATTGAGAAATATATTAATACAATAGATCTTAATTTCTATTTTGAAAGTCACCAGAAAAGCATCAAATACTGTAGGTCTGACTGGATGCTGATACCTGTTACTCTGTGCTTTGCTGGACTGTACGTTATCTTCAGATGCTTGAGGCAGAGCTGAGGTCAGAAAAAAACAAATGAAATTGGAAGGCTGTTCTGTTCAGGTGCTAGTAGTGGTGTTTTGTCGTGTCCTCTCCCCCAAGTGCCTTATCTCTAGAACCAAAGGGCATTTGTCCTTGAATGCAATGCGTGAGCTTTGCTTTGCAGCTTTTGCTTGCACGCTGCTTTGCAGGCCTTTATACCTCTGGAAGGAGCTCTTCTACAGCTTTGTCTTGACTGTTCAGCCAAGCCTAAGTGCCTTGTGCTGAACTTCATTTTATCTTAAAGTTATTTCAGTGACTGACTTGAAGAGAATGCTCTTTAAAAAAACCCAAACACTAAACCCAACAGCAACATAAGAAAAAAAACCATGACCAAAAAACCCCCAACAAAAAACCCTCAAAACAACCAAAAATCCTCACCAAACCCCCTATCCTAGATACCAACATATCTTTATTTCGCTACTTTATTTACTACAATGATGTTACCACTTGTATTCTCAAACAATGTGCAAACAAGTATTATGTGGCTGGTATTTTAAGGAAGTTAGGAAATTTTTGTGTTGATGATTAGAAGTAAGAATACAAAGACTACTGGGAAATAGTGGAGTTGCAAATAAAACTCTGATCATCTCAGTCAGTCCTGTGTCTTGTGATTAGGACTGCTTGCCCCACAGATGATTTGTACAGATGAGAAATTCAGCAATGAATTGGGAAGGAGCCAGTAGCTAACTTTAGATATTAAATTAATTAGAAATAGCTCTCAGGAAACAGTATCTTGGATAACCCCCCTCCTACTCTGCTTCGGGATATTCAGTCTTAGACTTTTCTGCCTCTAAGTTGTTGTAATGAATAACATGAATAAACTTTAAAATCCCTTGTATTCAATTTTAGATGTAAAGAAAATAATAAAGTACATTGATTATAGTGCAGTGATCCATTGTTTATATAGATTACTGTTCACTAGCAAAGCAATAGGACTGCAAACAGGTAATTGACTGTCACTCAAGTCAGACTTAACACCATGCTTTGTTCTTTTTCTTTCATATAGTGTAGGTATATTTAAAAAAATAATATTCAGGATGAAATGAGTTGTTATAAAAATAAATTTTGAGGGCAAAAATCAGGTAATTGCATTTTTTTTTCCATTATTTTGACAGCGAATAGATTAAAAAGATCTCTGGTATGCACATGCCACATGAATGGAGTTCACAGAGCTTAGAAAATACAATGTACGCCATGAAGCATCTGACAAATAAGAGCAGAATTTTTTATTTCCTTAAGTAATTTTAACACAGTCTTGAGGCAACATAAAGAAGTGCTTCATTGTTTTGAAGTGTCTGATTCTCCGGTGCTAATGACATAATCATTAAGTCAGTACTGAAGTATCTATCTAATTATTATTACTGTTGTATAGTATGAAAATAATGTTAAAATATTTTATTTCTATATTTAAGTAAAAAAAATGCACCTTAATAAAGCTTTTTTATGATCTAGATTGCAGATCTGATAAATTCTAGTAAAATTAATTAAAGTCTGAGGATGAACCCAGGCCTGGAAGGGTGGACTGGAGAGATACTGGCTTAAAATGCAACATGTGGTTGGCAGATAAGTTCCTTGCTAATTTAGATAGTTGAAACTTCTTAGAGGATGGTTGATAGCAAAAATCAAAATCTGCTTATAAACAGACTACTAGCAAGTATGGGTACGTAGCTGAAAAATGTTTCTGAGAATGTTCGTAATTTTACCAGTATTTATAAAAGATGCATGTCTGTTATCTCTTTCTAAGTTTGTTTACCTACCTGTGAAATAGTCAAGAATGTTTACGGGGGGCGGGGGGGGGGGGGGGGGAAGGGGGTTTTT
>VZTL01032613.1:176-11255 GCA_013400535.1 Scopus umbretta
GTTGTCTGTAGTAGCAAGGATCAGATAGAAAATATGGCCTTTCCTATGCATTTTTATAAATTAAACCCCTCCAGGTGGGACTACTGTCAAACTAGGTTAACTTTTAGACTCTTTATCATAGACTATGTCTCTTAAAATTACCCTATAGGGGTTCAAGGCCACTAAGGTCCATATGCTTCTGGTCTTTAAACAAAACGGAAGAAATCAGCTATGTAGACATTGTAAATGAGAAACCAAGTGAAAGCTTCAGCCCATTCTTTACACAAAGAGGCTGTACATAACATTCTGGAGGAGGGCACAGCAAAGAGGGGGCAGTGAAAGAGTCCATTAATAGTTATGTTGTCCTGGGGCAGAAACTAGCATTTCAGCACACAAATCACCAGGTACTTTCTAAATAGATGAACCGAACTCTGAGTTGCAAAGCTTTGAAAGTCTCATGCATAGTTCCTAACAGGTGGGAAAGATTGGGTTTATAATGCCTTAATATACCAAAAGTTCCATATTCTTTTTAGTGCTGAGTAGATTCTGGAAAATCCCTGAATGCAGTCCTGTTATTTACCATTTTACTGTAACCTTTTTATTGAATTGATTTTTTTTTTGAACTGGTAAGGGAGAAATACTAATTAGCTCTCTCCATTTCTGATAACTTGCCTTATTATAAAACTAATTAGTGTCTGGTTTTTATTGTTGTGAGAATTAGAATACTGAAAAAAGCCTCAGAGTAACAAATTAAAAATATGAGATTTTTCTAATGATTTGTGCAGGGTCAGACACTTCTGTATTTCTTCCAACAAACTTTAATTTTCTTTGGAAAGGAAAAAGAAAAGAGAGTACTCTTTGGGATACTTGAAGTTCCGTTACTGTACCAGTTCTTAAAACTAGCCTCTGAGAAAATGGAAGCAGTAAAGTGTAAAAGATACTCAGGGCTAGAATTGTTAAGCAGAAAATCCCGTTTGCTATCAACAGCAGTTTCTGCTTCAGAACTAATGGCATTATTATTATTACCTTCATTCTAGTACTGTGGATACTCATGAATTTGGTTGACCTCTGAAAAGAAACCAAAGCACCCAGAATGGAACAAAAGCCATTATTGCCACTCTGCCTCTGCAAATAAACTGAGTAACAAGGGACTAGGATTAAAGCATATATTAATGAATTTACAGAGAAGGGTGAAAAACAGTAACAGTGTTGTCTTTTGATGGCCAAATACTGTAATAAAGAGCAAATGGCCTTAAAGGGTCATCTTGAAAAACTGGAAGTAGTCTAAGATACCTAATTTTGTTCCAGGGGGTCAATTTGTGTTAGGGGAGTGTATTATTGAAATTTTATTGAAAAGTTCTAAGCTAAGGGATTGACTTCTGAAGAGGAATCAAATAGCTACATGATTAAGAAGAATTATCTATATCAATATAAGTAGCCCTATTTTAAAAGGCAATATGTTCATTTGAGCTACTGATTTAGCACTTCTAAATACCAGAGGTAAGATAATCTGTTCAAGTGATTGTGTTAGTTTTCCTATGTCTGAACTGCCACACTGACACTAAAACCGTGCCTAGACAAACCTTTAGAAATGGGTTGCTTATGTCAGGATGCAACACAGATGATGTAAAATTACACATTTTGGGTTTTGTTGCTGTTGACATTAAATGTTTGAAGATAGTTATGATTCAGGAGGGAATGTGACTGGTTTTAATGGACCACAGTTGGTTGTGAAGTATATAATTTAATGGTCTATTTATCCCTAAATGTGTTATATACCACTCTGTATTGCTTTACATAAGTAGGCACTAAAGGAATATGTTAAAATGATGCGTTTTCTCTTTGTTTAATTTTTAACAGTATGCATGTTTATACACTTCAGGTTTATATACTTGTCAGATATTCCCTATAGTTCAGTTCATTTGTAAAATGGTACTGGTGTGTTTCCTTGAACAAGGTGAAAGCTCATTTCGATTTCTTTCCATTGCACTGCTGGCCAGCCTTGTATTTTGTGACTCATTTGGCTCTGTTCTTTCTGATATGCCTGTAGAGCAAGTCTTTGTATCTGTATTCTTCTGTGTTGTCAAGTACAGAAGACTATGCAGTCTTGTCATCTCTACTATTTTGAATACAGCTGGTTGAGTGAGCGATTACAGTCTGCATTTCTTTAACTGTTAAATCCAAAGAGACCCCCAGGAGAAAAGATGTCTTGGTAAAGAATGCCTTACAAGTTTGAGTGAAGTGTGTCTCAAGAGAAAATAAGTTCTGAATGATTAAATTTAAAAATATTCTTAGAAATAATTAATCTTTCCTCCTGCCTGGGCAGCGCGATATGAGCACACCTCATGAAAGAGTCTACGTAACTGAAAGATCCAGGACTTTGAACAATTTTCCTCAAGTTGCAACTTCTGGTTTGCAGCTGACTAAGTTTTTCTCTAATTTTCTTCCTTAAAAAATTCTCAAAAATACTGTACGAATTCCTATTTTCAAGAGACCAGTTCACATAATCCTGAGATCTAATAGTGCTCCCCAAGTGTTTGATGGCAAAAGAAATAGCAGCACACAGGCTCCGGTTCAGCTATTCAGTTGTGAATGTCTTTGGCAAAGTGAAAATGTGGCTGAAAATGGTCAAAAGGCCCTCTTGTTCAAAGTTCTCCTATTCCATCATTTGTTTACACACTGCCATCTCTACACTGGAAACTCTAGTTTCTTTTTTGATTTATGTACTCATCATATTGCAAAAGGTTTGTAGGTACCCATGTCAAAACTCTACTCCAGAATAAAGGTTGTGCTATACTCATTAAGTACCACATCTTACGTTATCAGCACCTTCCTCAGGTACATCTGTCTTAGCTTTGCCTCAGCTCTATCAGCACAAATGGCTGGTGCTTTTCATGGGTGCCTTCTTTGGAGGAAGTGGTCTTTCTAGTCCTTAAGAAGCAGAAGGAGCTGTTTCAGTGTTTCAGCAACAAGGATAGGCTTTTCTCCTAGTTAGGGGCTGGGACTTCCATTTCTTTTTGCTGTGTAACAATTTAAAATCACTGGCTCATTCTCAGTCTCAAAACATGAAATGTACTCCATGTGCAGGGCACTATGCTGGATGCAGGAGATGGGAGTTCAGATCCTTGCTCTCTCAGGAGTGTAGCAGGTAACTTTCAGGAAGACATTGGCATTGACTTGACCTTTCTGTACACTATATTGTCTGTATGCAAGCTGTTTTCTTTAATCTAACAACAGGGACTTTTGAAAAGTTATGTAAGAGCTGAAAATGCTAAGAGGAGTGAGCTGCTTAGCATAATTCTTGTCCTGAGAGGTGCTTCTATTTCTTGTTTATCTTCTTTGATCTCAGAAAAGATGCTTTATCACAAACTAACCTTTTTCCTCACTAGAAAATTGTTGCTGGAGAAATAACTGGAAAGAAAAAAAAAGTTGCAGAAATTACTGATATGTGCTGTACAGTGCCCAACTCCCAATCATCTCTGCTTCTTGGTCTTAAGTTTGAATTTGCAAGGCCAGCTTGTTGCATACATTGCCTATTTGTAGCTGATGATGTCATTCTGTGTTCTGAAAGCTGCATGAAATCCAGTTGAATCAGGACAGCCTTGAATTGCAATTGAATGTGTGTCTGTTGGAAGTAACTGGTCACTTTCTGCAGGGGGCCTAAATATTAAAACCACTCCCAGTTATCACAAAAACAAGGTTTGGCATAGCTGTGCTTTTTAACCAACAGCATACAGACAGACTGAACTACTTAATTTCTGCCTCTGCTATCATGAGAGAGCTGATACAGGCCAGAAGTGCCTTCTGGTTTCATATAGCTAATATCCTGAAGAAGTTAGTCCTCCCCCTACTACTGTTTCATTTCTCTTGAAAGACAGAGGAGTAGTAAGCCACCTAACTGAAACTGGTTCTCTAGTCTACATGCAGTATTTACATTATTTAAAACATGTTACCATTAAAAAAAAGCTTTGTTCTGGGTGTGGGCTGGTGACATCTGTTTGCTTCTTTCCTGTGCCTAGTCCCTGTATCCCAGCCATGACATCAACTATTACAGTCCCTGCTTGCAGCAATTTCATTTTACCTCAGACTTCTTTAGCCATACCAGATCTTCGCACAAATACAAGAAATAGTGCTCTTGCAGTGAAATTGTACAAGGTCACATCAGATGTGAAGATGGCTCAAAGAAGCTTTTTTTCTCCCTGAATGCAGTTTCATGCTGCTCGGTGTACACCGTACACAGAATTCTACATTTGCCATGCAAGTGAGTGTTGGAGTCATTTCATTTGCAGAACCCACAGGCTCCTTTTTTTGCTAAGTAACATTGCTCAGTATGGTTCTGGAAGTGCCTGCTGCTTTGCATCCTTCTCAATGTTATGTGGTCCATGACTCTTGTTTTGCAACAGGAAAGAATTCATATAAAATCTGTCTTGAATTGATATAATCTTCAATCTTTTCCTGAGGTTTACAGAGACAGGAAGCTCATGCATTAGCCCTCCTTACTTAATATGGTTACATGCTCTGGAAGACAGTGTAGACATGTTCCACTTACACTCTGCAGTACCTGTATCCACCTCCAAATGGTACCACAGAATGCCCTGCATTGGATGGAGTGTTACACCTGTTCAAGCGCATTTCTTGGGCTCATGTTACCTTCTGGTGGCTGCAAGTTACAAAGAGCAAAATTTCCTGATTCTAGAAACAACATTCATGCTTTTCATTTTATGGATTGCTAATGTGGCAGTTACAGCTTTTGCCACAAAGGTATTTCAGGATGGCATATACTTAGCCTGCTCAAAATTTCCTAGTTTTTAATTTTTTGGAAAATCACAAGAGATTTTTTTTTTCAGGTGGGGAACAAACATGCAAACTACTTTATATGGAAAACCAGGTATATAGGGTTTTCTTAAGATTTCTGACACTACAAAATGTGAAAGTGGAGAGTTTGCCCCTTCTCTGCTTCTTTGCTTACCTCTGCTGTTGTGCTCTTCAGAGTTTATTGTATCAAGAATATCTAGTGAAGACTGATTCAAAAGTATCTGTAGAAGATTTTGGAAAAGAGACATTGTGGGAGTCTAATTGATGCAGCTGACTGATGAGTGAAACCCCGTCTTTTTACTAATTGCATCTTCAACTTTTGTAATCTTCATAGATGGATTTTATCTTCTAACTTCCAAGAGAAACCAAAGACTTTGATCTGTTCTGCCAGCGCATGTGATCATCTGTTACAGCCCTGTGCATGATAGCACTCTGGCTGCAGCAGTGTATAGCTCCGGGTGGGCCATGTGCCAAATGCCCAGCCTTGAGGAAGACTCTGCAGCTTGCCTTGAGCATTGTGTGACTTTTGCTACTTCTTTAGCAATATCCAAGCTTGTTAATTTAAGGATGGCTCATATGTGTCCACACTAGCGGCAGTGACTGCAGTAGGGCAGTATCTGGTGTTTCTCTAATTTTTCTCTGTCCCTCCTCTCTGATCCCCTTTCTCTTTCTATGCTTAAAAGAGAATGTTGAGATTCTTGCATTAAAAAACAATAAATAAAAAATCTATGTGCACTTCTAGTATCTTTTTGTTTATTAAAAAACATCAAGTACGGACACGTAATAAGGATGAAAACGCCTTGCTTTTATTAGCCATTTTTCCCTAGGCTTCTCTGCCTAGAACACAATGAAGCAGGCAACAGTGAATTATATGGCTATCAAAAGATTTTGGTAATGTTATAAACTGTAAGAATGAAGCTTGTATAATCTTTTTCCTTGCAATCAATGAGATCTTGTGATAAAATTAGAGTCTGAGATTTGAAATATCCTCATTTATTTCAATTCTTTAACATGATTTCCTTATTGCTTCTGCTCCCTCTTTTGTCTGCCTGATTCAAATAGCAAATAGAACCCCTGCTCTAATCAGTTGATCGTCCTATTTTTAATTTGCAGGAGTGATTTAATCCCTCTGAATTATAGAAGGGGCAAGTGACTTCATAAACCTGAGTAATGAGATTTGTTAAGCATTGTTTTATCATGAGGATCTTTCCTAGAGCACATATCTACCCCAGGAAAATATTTGATTAAAACATAATGGGTGAAAAAGTATGCTGATTCCCAAATCCTGCAAGGTTCCTCCTCCTGTGAGGTTTTAAATTCTTTCGCCTCCAACCAAAATCAGCATTAGAGAAGGGATATGACATGACCTTGTTTGCGAACATTGATTAAAGGAGAATGTGCCAGATGTATCGGTTATTCAAAAATAGTATTACAATTTTGAGATCAGGCACCTCAGGTAGTCTACACTTTAATAATGTATGTTGCAAGGCTTCTTTTATTAAACATGGGAATAATAACAGTGAGATCTTTAATTATCATCATTGACTTGAATCAACAAAAGTCAGTCTTGAAAGGTTGCATGTCCAAGGGTTGTAAGTAGCTCTATTTGGATTCCCCTAGATTTTCTTTCAAGAAAATGTAAACGATTTAATAGATTTAAATACACAGCATGGGTATCTAAACTGGGTCTATGAAACCACGAAAGACTTGCCAGCAATTTGAGTGAGCTTCTGTTTGAGCAGCAAGTGGGGATAAAGCTAGCAACATAAGGTTGCCACAGGCCTGAGTGGGATGTCCAGCCCAGGCCTGCAGCGGAGTGGTGGAACGTCTTTTCAGTGCCTCTGACTCTTTTAGGCTGCTGGGTTTGTCTCCTGCTTGTCCTGCCCCTGGCACCACCAGCAGGGACAGCAGTGAGTTCTGGTATTTGACAGAGCTCCTTGCCCTTCCTCCTAAGGATGCAGAGGCTTTTGCCTTTGCTTGTTAATTTCTCCCCATGCTTTACTCCACCTAGACTCTTCATAGCATGTGTGACCTTTGGACATCTGACTATGTCATGTCCAAAAGAAGGTATGGCCTATGTGTGTCTCAAGGGAAGGATATTTGATCACTCTGATATGCAGAATATCATCTCCGGAAAGTGTCCTGTAGGCATATTTTCCTGCTTAAATTCAGTATTCCTTCTGCTGGCTTTGTTGTCTTTGCTGATGCCTTTAGGGTCTGAGCCTTGCCTACTGATATTTTGTTGTTTTGAGCCTTGATGTTCTGAACAATGTGTTTTGCCAGCCAGCTAATGTAATATTGTTCCTTTAAAGGCATCAGCTGCTGCAACTTGAGAGCCTAACTACTTCTTCACTTTACTGTATAGAATGATCAGTCTTCACCTTTGGTTGGCCTCCAGGAGCAACATTATTCGTCTAGGCATCAAAAAGGTAATGAATGCCCTTCAACCTCTTAACGCTTTTTCTTCCCTGTTTCAGTTACGTGCACCAGACTACTAATGTTTGAATTTCATAGGTGATGTTGGTACCAATAGAGGTAACCATGACACTTCACTTCTTAATGCCCCAGAATGTGATTTTCACAAGTACAGGGATCCTGCAGCTTTCGTTTACTCTGTTTGGAGTTGGGAATTCTTTGTCATTCTAAAAATGGAGCCCACAGCTCCTAGGGAAAAGACAGAGAAAGAGCTAACACCCTACTTTATGCACCTTCCAGGTTAGATTTGCAAAAATAGCTAGTCATTTTGAAAGCTTCCATCTTTAAGACCATCTAAAGGGCCTGGCATTTTTCTAAATAATTTCTAGAAGTTAGAACCATTCACAGAGTGTTAAGGTTTGCATACCAAAATTAGACAGTTCAAAATCTTTGAGTTTATTTTGGATAAAATTATTTTCTTGTTTGGAAAGCACCTTGTTTTGAATTTTGGGGTAATGGAACTGAAAAGAAGTTTACATGCTAACTCCAAAATGAACTCTCCCTCTCCCACTTTATTCTTTCTTCCTTCAGTTAAAGAATGTATTATTAGTTTACTGTTCAGTTTTAACTATTTGTTAACGGCCATTACTTTTCTGCATAGTTTAGAAGAAGTTCCTCACTTGATGAAAAGGTTGTATCTTCATATAACAAACTTCAGGAGGGGGACAGGTGATGAGAATAGAAAGGGCACTGAGCTGAATGTTGCCATATCAACTTTGTGAGCAGAAGAGAGAAGATGCAGGCTCACATCCTGGCAAATACAACAATTTAAGAAGAATGTTAGTTCATTAATGTTTAAATGTAGTTTTCAATAGTTTATGTGCAACACAATTCAGTTGTGTCATCCTGGCTGCTTTCAGAGAGGTAGGTATTGCTCATCAGTGTCAAATCTTTTAGCCTTCATTGCATACCACAGCTCATTATGGGGGATCATAGCTTCAGGTGAGGTAACTTGATTCATTTATAGAGAAGCTGGGCAAGAAATCCATAAATATTTAAAACTGATGTATATTTACTAGTGTACTATTGCATATAGAATGAGTTGTCTGGTTTGTCTGCCAGCATTTCAAAGCTTGCAGTTTAATTATCATGTTACCTAAGTCTGATGGCCAGTGTTTTTAATGGATTCATGCTTCTGCCCTTTCCTTCAGCTTCTTCTTAAGCTCTTCTGAGCTCCTTTGTGACCCAGGTGAATTGAAATCTTGTCAGCTTAGTGCACTGACAAATGAAAATAAGTGACTATTGGTGATTGTCTTGTGATATTTCATACTCTGCTTGCCAAGAATATCTTGTGTACTGTGATCATTTAAAATCCTACACACTTGGGATAGTCATGTTTTTCATAAAGACTGATTGCAGTCAGTTGACAAAGACTATCATCGTGAGCAGATGCTCACCAGTAGCCACCCCTTCTTATATTTACTTAGTACGAAAAGAAATAATGAAGTAAGACCACAAAGGGCCACTTAGTCATGTGATCTGATCTCCTCTGTATCCTATGTCATTAAATTTCATGCAGGTACAAGCACTGAGGGCAGTAACCTGCATTTGGCTAAAACCTGTCTTCCAGAAAGACATCTTGTCCTGGTTGGGGAACATAAAACCATTAAGAATTTCTTCGTGCCCTTGTTAGCTTGTTCCAATGATGTATTGTCACCTTAAGAAGAAAAAAACGTGTTCTTCATTTGAATTTGTCTGACTTCAGTTTCTACCACAGCTTCTTTTTATGCCATTCTCCACTAGGTTAAAGAGCCCTTCAGAATTCAGTATTTTTTTCTTCATAGAGGTACTTATATTCTGTAATCAAGTCAATCTTTTTGATACGATAAACAGATTGAGCTCTTTAAGTCTCACTTAGCAGCATTTTTCTTCAATTCTCAAATCACATTTTCAGCTCTTAACCTGCCCCCTCTACAATTTGTCAACATTTTTTTCAAAACATGGGCAGGAACACAGTATAGAAGATTGGTCTCATCAGTGATATATCCAGAGATAAAACTATCTCCCCTACTTCCTACTCCCGCGATGCAGATTAATCCTTCCTGTTACCAGTGTCAGAGAAAGCGTTTATGATGAGTTGGTGACTGCAACCCATAAATCTTTTTCAGCAAGTGCCATCTGCCTCACGGTACACAGCATCTACAATCCTTCACACTTGCTACAGGGATTTGGTTATAGTAAATGTATTTTGTTTGACAAAGCCCAGTTTGCCACTCAATTCAGACTACTTCACGTGGTTGCTTGGTCCTTATTACCTTTACCATTTCTCCCCTCTTATTTCTATTTCTTTCTCTGAAATCTTTTAAAATTACGTCTGTTATTCCCATTATTATTTGGGGTTCTGATGTTGGCCCATATTTTCCTGTCGTTGCAATTGCCCTTTTTTGACTACTAGTATAACATTAGCACCCCTTTGGAATTTCACAAGTATTCCCAAGTTTACTAAAACAGGTGAAAGAGCTCAAGTATCTGTTCTGGAACTGGGAGTAAAGGTTGTCTAAGTTTGCTTATAGGAGGATGGTCATGATTCCTATCTTTCTTAATTACTAGCAGGTTGGAGCAGTTCTTCATAGTCCCCTTGAGATCCATCCACTTGTTCCTTTTGTAGCACAGAAGTACTTATTGAACATATTTACATTTTCTACATCAGCACAAACCCACTTATGAACTACATTTACTGATGGGCCAGAATCAGCACTGGGTTTTCTTTTATTCCTAACACACTTGAAATGTCTCATTTGTCTAGCTCTTGCAAACACTCTTTTTTTCCTGCCTATTAGCTTCCCTTATCAATTTTTTATATCATAACTCATTATTTATATGAGCTGTACTTTATGTAATTTCTGTTTGTTTCCTATTTTATTTCTAACTGCCACCTTTGAACTCTTACAGCCGAGTTACTGCCTTCTGTGGTTGCAAAATCATAGTGGTTTGCCCATTTAATAGAGTCTTTAAGAGAGCCCCTTTTTTTTGGTGTTCCCACCTTTTGCCTTGTCAGTTCCCCTTACTGTTTTTCTCAGTTTGTGGAAATTAGCTCTTTTGAAGCAGCAGAAATACATAGTTTTGATTGGGGCTGTGCTTGGTCTACCCATGATGAATGCAATCAGGCCGTGATCGCTTGTTCCTAGGCACCTATGAACTTTTAACTTAGTGATATCTACCATTTTTATCTATCACAATGAGGTTCAAATACTTATCTCTTGCAGTATAGGCTATCTATTGGTCTACAACACAACCTTCTGCAAGCTGTAGGAGTTATTAATGACTTCGCAGAGGCTGCAGTTGAAGCTAGAAAAGAGCCATATTTGCTTCCTCACAAACAAGGAAAATTAGGATACCACGTGTTAATGAATGTTTGATCCGCGCCTGAAGATTTCACCACCTTCCAAAAACCTTGGCCAAACTTTAATCAGGCCTGAATTTTAGTGGAAGACACGTGCTTTTGGGGGCTTTCGCAGTTAATTTGTGGACACTTTCAGACCTTCCCGTGATGACAGCACTAAGGCCTTTTGCTAAAAAGGCAGCTTCTTTTCTTTTCTTTTTTTTAAAAGGAAAAAAAGGTAGCGATTACGAGGAGATGAGGATAAGAATTAAGGCCTGTGTTGCGTTGAATGGGGCTGGTGTCCTGGAATAAACCGGAATCAGGAGGTCAGCCAGGTTGTGCGGGTCTGGCAGCCAGCTAGCAGCCTGCAGGGGCGGCCTGACCGCGCCTGCTGCCGCCCCGAGCCCCCCGGGCAGGGTTTCAAGGCACCGGCTCAGGCTCTTGAGGCACCGGAACAAACCCTCTCGCCAGCACCGACGGCAACGAAC
>VZTL01032613.1:18282-30712 GCA_013400535.1 Scopus umbretta
GCTGTTGGAGATCTTCAGAAGGGAGGCAGCCAATTTATTCCCTGTGCCCAGGCCTGGTTCCTAAACCTGCAAAACAGGAATACGTAGTGTAGGGCAATTGCATGAGCCCTACCGTACCTGTGCCTACTTTTCTTTTCATATGGATGGCTTTGCCAGTACACCAATTCAACTTATATACTAGGTAATAAGAAGCCTGCATCTCCTTTACTTGGCAAGAGGCCCGGGAAGTCAGTTTGCTAAGAAACAATGTATTTTGCCTTAAAACTGGAGTGGCTTTATTTCAGTCATAGACATAACAGCAAGCGGTGATTAAAGAAACAAAGGTGTCTTTAAAGATGATGTACGCCGAGGGACTCAAATAGCTGGATAGTACAGGACAAGTTTGTGTTTTAATACTTTGATACCCGATATGGCACCACAGTAATCCATTAAACATGGTGGTGTGGAGTCTTGACATTGAAGTTCACTTGTTTTCTTTTGCTGGACACACAGAAAGAAAATACTGAAATCTTCTGAAAGAAGAACATGACTAGATCATACAGAATGAGAAATTTAAAATCTGTTTCTGATTAATGCTGCCAATTATTGTTGCATTTGTCACAAAGCAGAAATCAGACTTTGGTCAAAGCCAGCCTGTTGCATTAACTTGAATAGCCAGTGGTGCTAGTACAGTGTAAACTGAACAGGATTTGGCTCTGGCATTCAATCACAAACTACTCTTTCACAACCACCCCCTTCTGTTTCTGCCTTTTCCTTGTGAGCAGTAAATCTTTCTGGGCATTTTATTCTACTCTCCCAAATGTTGTCAGAACGTGCTAAGTACAAGGCTCCAGTTTCTTTTTGAAGTGCAAGAATTTAGCAGTGAAAGTTTCTATATGTTTATGAAACACAGATGCAGCTGTTAAAATACTTGGTAGTGCTTACATCAAGATATAGAAAGATCTAAAAAAATGTTTATTTTTCTGTACATTATTTCAGCTCCAATTAAGTTATGTTTTCTGCTGGGAAAATAATATTGATCATAAAAATGAAATGCTGGTTGGAAATCCTTAGGCTTCTGTAACAGAATATTTCATTGAGGATGAAATGTGAGAATTACGGGCTTGATTCTGTCACTGCTAAAGCCAGCGGCTAAATGCCCAATTGCCTTAAATTGGAGCAGGTTCGAGTCTTGTCTTTTGCAGAAGGGTAACTTGAACAGTGAATAATCCTTAATCTCTGAAGCACTTCCATTTGGTGAAGTTTTAGTTCTGTTTCAGGCCTGGAGGTGTTTGGCTGAAATTGCATTTGATATATGTTCTGGAAGTCTGCTTTCTGAGTCTGCTTAGGAGTCTGTTTCTGTCTTCTTAAATAGAAAAGAATATATTTATTGCAGCCACATCTCTAGATTGTTTGCCTATCATGTTTGAAAATAAGAAAGGTATATGTGACAAGATGCTGTTTCTATGGAGTGGGCTCCATGTGGAACGCATTCCCTTAGTGCAATCAGGTGCATTTGAGACAGATATGTAAAAGGCCCAAAATTCTTGGAAAATAGTGTTTTGAGCATTTGAGATATGTTTTTTTATTTATTTGTTTTAAAGAGACAACATGAATTATCTTCTCATAAAGATAGTGTGTGTGCTTCTTAGCTTGGATGATGAGGTCTGAGGTGTTAAAGGCATGCTATTTAACTTGGGTACTGTGACATAAAAAGTGTACCTTGAATCTTTGTGGAGGCTCACCCGCATAAAACATAGTAAATGGGTCATAGGATCTTTTAAAAATGTGATTTTAAAAAATGTTACGGAAATTCAGACTTTTATAATCTACTTATTTTTCCTCTTCGAGGTTTTTACTGCAACCAAGAGGAAACACATTTATCTTTCAGTAAAGAGGAGTTTGGAATTCTTGTAAGAACTCCAGAAGTCAGACAGTTATAAGTAGATTTAGTATCACAGGATTTGCAGTAGAATCATGAGGGATGGGAATAGTGTATATATCCAACAGTGATTTGTAAAACGTGAAGACCTTTACCTCAGGAAATGTGTATGTTTGGGGCTTGATTATGAAATATTTGTTCCTATTAATTTCCAGTAATAGTCTTAAAGTATGTTCCAGGGCAGAATTTAGTTCAGCAAGTTCAGATTGAAATGGTAAGTGATAACAAAAAAAAATATTGAGAAAGTGGTAAATTATTGCAAGGTGTATTATTTAATGAAATATAATGTGGGTTAAGTCCTGAACTCTTTGCTGGACCCTTACACAGCTAAATTGCTGTTGAAATGAAGGCTCTTTTCCCTCCCTTCCTTCTGACCCCTCTGCTTTGCCTTTCTTTTTCATAGACTCTGCCTGAGACCCAACACAGATGTGTTGGGACTAGGGGTAGACTATCACCCATTTTCCAGAGGATGTCTTCTTCCTCAGGCTCCACAAGGTGACCTATGGAGATTGTAAAACTGTGTGTGGGGTGAACAGACCTGCTTCAAATAGGGAGCTGTTGTTAGACCTAGACCTATCACCCAGCCCCCTAAAGACCTGGTAGGAAAAGTTCTGCTTTTGCCTTTCACAGAATCCCCAGAAGAGATCATTGTAAAGTCATGGAAGTACTAGTGTCACATTTCTGTGCAAAAGTGTCAGAAATAGGGCTGATGGAGATATAAACAGAAAGCTTTTGCACAACTCTGGATCTAGGAGAGACCCGAGAGGTGAGGCAAAACAAACCAAATCAAACCAAACCAAACCAAAACGGAGTTAGTGGGTTATTTTGCTCCACCGTCTATTCTTCTTGTAACCAAAGGAAGTATCAACATCTGTGTTCTGTGATAGATATTAATCTCCCATGTAGTTTTTTTAGATCCTGTCCTCTCTTCCATAGGAACAAAACACTTTTGACATACATGGAGATGGTAGCATCTCTGGGTGATGTTGAGGCTGAGATTCTTTTTTTGTGTTTATGTTAAACTCTGGTTAGTACTTAAGGCAGCTATTTATGCATCGAATAACTAGCTCTCAATCCAGAAATAGTCCCTGTTCTGTCTGCCCAAAGACCTGATGCCTTCCAATTCCTTGTTAATACCTGGTGTTTTAAGTCTTGTAAAGTTGACCTACTAGCTTGTGTTTTCAGAGAGAAACCTCTAAGACTTTTTCAAAGCTGCAGTTTCTGTACAGTGCCTCTGCTGTGGTGTGCTGGGAAGCATGATGAGAATTGACGTTTTTGACATCTGTGATTTTTTTCCTCTATCCCTTTTGAAGATGTAATACTGTTTACCTGCTTGTTCTGTATCTGTCCCACAAGAACATTTATGCCTCTCCTATAACAATGTGCAGAAGGCTACTCTGTTCAGCAAAATTTTGTATATTGCCCCTTTGGATTAAAAATAGAAGTAATTTCAGAAATGCAGAGGGTGGGGGTCTCAGTTTTGTTATCAGTGTTATCGGAAGCCTGAAGTTCCATCTCATGTTAGAATTTTGTCATATCCCTCCTGATAAGTGAAGGTGAACTGAATAGCTTCTCTGAGTCATCAGTAAATAAAAGCTCATGGGACCGACAGGATTTCTTTCAATCAATGGACCTGGAAGTCATGCACCTTTTTAGGCAGCATTGTTGTTCTTCTATATCCTCCTGTGCGTGAAGAACTGTAATTATGATAAGCATGATGAATGTGTCAGACTGGTGTCTGGCAGTCTTCTGGAAACTTAGTTCTTTGTTTAGACCTGTGAAAAAGCTACCTTTCTTCTGTACTTTGTAACTGGAGCAAAAAGTAAAGTAGAAGATAAGGTTGTTTTGGGCATAGAACTTTCTCCTTCATACATCTTTACCCATCCACCAATCCTCACTGTAGATGAAGACGACCCTTCAAGGCAATGCTGCCTGGCTTCATAGATCTTAGCTGTTCTAAGGTGAGATCAGTGGACAGATGCTGTCTGTGACCCAGATAATTTGGATATGGTAGTTACCGTTTCTCCTTTCAGCACTCTACTGTTTCAGATGTCTGTCCCTTGATATCTCCAAATGTCTCACTTTCGTCTTTATCCTCACGTTGATTAAAACTGGAGTCCTGATCTTGCCATATGAAATCAATACATGAAATAGATACGTGTTGCTGTTATTGGCCAGTGTCTTACAATCATCTTGGATGTGCTTTCAGAAGTAATGTAAGGGAGGAAGTAGCAATGTATTTATGGAACACATCAGGAGGGTATATCTCATGGATAAAGGTAAGGGAGAGGAAAGAGGTCATCATTGGAGAAGTGAATAAGCAAGATAATCTGCACAGCAAATTACTGTAATTAGTGACTGAGGGCACTTAATAGGGTAAGGGCAGAAAGGAGAGAAATACAGATATGTGATATTGACAGCAATCTCAAAAGGTATTACTTTCATGGAGTGTGGGTCAGTGAAACACTGCAAAGGATGCAGAAGACTGCAATAGGACTGGCTGGTGGGAAGGAGCAGCATAAAGATATGGGAAATGAAGCTGAAAATTATTTCATGAAAAAAGGGGAGTAGGAGGGATGACGTGGAGGGAAGCATTTTGAGCTAAGAAAAATGCCTATTATCTTGCACACTTTATTTCTGTTTATGCACCTGTATCATGCTCTAGGCCAGGACTGTATTTTTCTCTGTGTTTGGAAGATGCCTTGCATGATTTTGTATGCTACAGAAAGCAGTAGATGCCATACAGTAGGCTATTATTACTGACCTAATAACAATCTAGGTTTGAAGTAACACGTCAGGGTTTTTTGTCTGTAAAGATTCTTCCACCAAAATCTAGGATTTTTGTACATGTGAAAAGTCCACGTGAATTTTTTCCTTAAGTTGACTAAATCTTCAGCAATGAAAGAATATTTGTTTAGGTTATGATTTAGTTGTCCAGGCCTCGCTCTAATGGTGAATTATTTATCTTACAGTTGGTATTTGCAAACAGGAGATGCTCCAGAAAAAAAAGAATGCTGTTTTGGTGGATGGGGTCATCCTAAATGGTCCAATAATGGACTCAGAAGCAGGAGAGAAGTTTGTGGAAGAGGCCTGTAAGATTATAATGGAAGAAGTCATCCAGAAAGCTGATGATGTAACAGAAAAGGTAAAGCCATAGAGTCTTATTGAGAATTTGTAACAGAGATAATGAATAGTAAAGCAATTTTTTTCTAAGCTGTATTTTATTGCACTTTAAGTAGCCTCAAAATTGCTTCTTGTCTGTGCCTGGCTTTGAAATAAAAAGGCAGCCTTACAAATTAAGAACGATCATATTATAAAACCTTTCAATAACATAATTAGCATACATATTTGCCAGAAAATAGTGATTTTTTTTCATCTTGGAGTACAATGGTCACTTTCTTTGAGATGACAAATGAGTGTAGTGTTTTTCTTGTTTGAGGTGGGGGCGAGTTATTTGTTTGCTCCTCAGGGTCACTGGTATTTGAGAAGGAGGAACAGTGAATGTGGTACCACTATGAAAGAGCAATTTTATGAGATGGCTATGGGTTTTGCAGAACCCCTATTTAAGAGGTTGTATGGGAAGAGAAGCTGCAAATAAATCATGCTTGCCTTTGGGCATGCACTGGTTGCTCCCACCCCTTGGCAGAACAGCATCTGAAAATGCTGTGATTACAAATCCTTAGCTAAGGACAGAATTTGACCTGCAGGCCTCTTGCTTTTCTGCTTTCTAGCATTCCCCACTCTAAATTTTTTATGGACAAGCAATGCCTGAGACACAATAAAACTGAGATCCCATGAGACCAGTTTACCCGAGATATTTTCTGGTGGCATGCTGCCCTGCAGTGGGCAGTTTTGTGAAACCAGTGCTGAGTGTGGTGCTTACCTTGTACCTTTATAACCTCTTCCTCTTGGCTAACCTGTTTATTGCTGGTGTCTCCCCCTCCCCATCACTAGGTTTGTGAATGGCGAGCCCCCGAAACACTGAAGCAGATTCTTGACCTGGAAATGAGGGACACTGGAGAATCTCATCAGAAACTCTTGCAAATCTGCCGGGATGTTATACAATACAGCGTCAAAACCAGTAGGAATGTGATTTCTAGTGAAGTTATTTTGTATGCTAACTTAGGAATACAGGATAATGTTTACAAAGTTCTGTCACCTTTCAGGAAACCGGGGGTGTGAATGTTTGTTCTCTGCCTGCCTATACGAGTAGGCAAGCATTGGCCATGTTTCCATTGTTTGACTGAATGCTGGTCACCATAGGTTTGACTCAAATGTGTTATCATTTCAAACGAATTGAAAACTAGTTCCTGTAATGCCATTGACATTAATGGTAGATTCTGTCATTTTGAAGTCTCATGAAAGTCACCTGTATGGTATAAAAGTCTAGCAAAACAGGCAGGAGAAGGGCCTCTGTGTGTGATTGCCTGCTGAGTGGTGAGAAGTGGAGTTGCCATCATTGCCCTCGTACGTTTTTACTGATGATTACCCTACATTTACTATTGTACTTTTTGAGCAATAGTCTTATAGAATGTTAATTTGCTGATAAGCAGTAATTCCTGTTCCAGACACTGAGAAGAGACCCTGCAGTGTTTCAGAGACAGTACACCACATCTCTGCAGGATTAGTTCTCTACAGCTAACCTTTCTGCAGTATGTGTAGTATAATTCAATCTTAGCGAAAAGGGATGAACAACATCTGCTCAGGAAATAGCGCTGTGGATCAGTAGCTCAGGATTTTAGATGTGGCATAGCTTAAGCTGTGTTTTGGAAAGTGCGACGGACATTTGATACAGTTAGCTGTGCATTTCCAGGGCATGTTCCTTGCTACAGTCACTGTTGCTACAAAGTAAAACCATAAAATAATTTTGAGAGTGAATGCATGCCGTTGAAAACCATAGAAGAATAGCAGTACTGATCTACAGGGGGAGTGCACTAATAATATGCAGATATAATTACTGAGTTACTGGAAGGTGTACTGTTTATCTTACTTTTGCAAATTGCCTTTAGATTTTCATTTGTTACACTATGTCACCTTAGAAAGGATATTATATAGAAAAATAAGCTGTGCAAATGCTGTCTTTAAGTATAAACATTTATTGAAGCCCCCAATATAATATAAATGGAGTGTTGTGGTTTAACCCCGGTTGGCAACTAAGCACCACACAGCCACTCACTCACCCTCCCCACCCTGGTGGGATGGGGGAGAGAATCAGGGGAAAAAAAAAAAGTAAAACCCATGGGTTGAGATAAAGGCAGTTTAATAGGACAGCAGAAAAAGAGAAAATAATAATAATAATAATGATAAAAGAATATACAAAACAAGTGATGCCCAATGCAATTGCTCACCACCCGCTGACCGATGCCCAGCCAGGCCCCGAGCAGCGATCGCTGCCCCCCGGCCAACTCCCCCCAGTTTCTATACTGAGCGTGACGCCATATGGTATGGAATAGCCCTGTGGCCAATTTGGGTCAGCTGTCCTGCCCGTGCTGCCTCCCAGCTTCTTGTGCCCCTGGCAGAGCATGGGAAGCTGACTACTTAACACGCTGATGTTTTTAGTTGTTGCTATCAACATGATTCTCATACCAAGTTCAAAACACAGCGCTATAGCAGCTACTAGGAAGAAAATTAACTCTGAATTAAGCTGAAACCAGGACATGGAGCTATACATTTTACCTGGTTTTGCATGTAAAACTACTACGCTGTGGATTAAAATTTAGGTGGTGATCCCACTGCTGAACTGACTTGTTTTTATAATCAGCAATAGTATAATATTTTCTCATAATTAGTTATGTCTCAGTGTTTCAAGGCAGGTAAACAGATTCTCTTAACTTGTCATTTTAAGTCTGCAACAAGTTTTTGCAGGCTGTTATGCTGCCTCTCAATACTGAGACTTCGGTGGGAGCACAGGCACAGACAGCTGTCTGGGATCAGCAGATTCCTGTACTCACACTGCTTAGCAAAATTTGGCCAAGCATCCACTGTTGCCTCTCAAGACCACTGTTAAAAGCCACTTTGTACACTCAATTGTCAATCTCTTCTTTTTTTTTTTTTATTTTTTTATTTTTTAATTTGTAAACCTTGTGAACAACCCACATTAGTTCTGTGCACTACTTAACATCTCTCAAACCTTGTTTTGGGACCTGAAAGTCCTTATTAAATTTACTTTCAAAGGATTGACTAGCCTAAGAAAAGGACAGTAAGTCCAGAAAATATGGAGAGAATGGTGGAGTGAGTTGGGGTTTGCAGTGATCAGCGTTCAATTGGGAGGGCCTGTGATATATTCTCTTCTCATGTATATCCTGTCACTGCTTGCTTTTCATCTGTATTTTCAGGTCATCCAAGATTTTTCAATCAGCTGTATGCTGGAATAGATTATTACTCGTTAGTGGCTCGTTTCATTACAGAAGCACTGAACCCAAGTGTGTAAGTGTAGTTCTTTGTCCTCTTGATGATGAATTAGCATGCTTTTTGGAATAACAGCTTTTTTTTGCTCCCCTGCCCCCCTTGAGGTTTCTGTTTTAGTGTTACAGAGGAGGTAGGAATTGCGCAGGAATTTGGGAGAGACAACAGTGTGGACTGGCTGAATAGCTCACCAGAAGTTCGGCTAATCTGATGAGGCCTTTTTTTCTAGTTTGTGAGGAGGGGTTTAAGAGGAGAGATCTTTTTCAACATTTCTAAACGTAGACTTTTACCTTAGTGCATAAAAATGAATTAATCGGACTTACTCAGTTGTTCATTTCCTTTGAAGCATTCTGCACAGTGTTGAATGCAAATAGTTACCTGTCTGCTGTTTACTTGCCAATGTAAAGCCTAGAGAGAAAATAATTGTTGCTTGCAATAGATCATTATAGCTGAAATGTAAGCATATGACCTACATGAAAAGCAAACTCTGATGTATTACTTTGAGAGTGGAAGTGTCAATGTGATGCTGTCAGGAACTAAGCAATTGCTCTACTGCGTCAGTTCCATAATGTTTTTAGTTTAGAGTTCTACTGCTGGTTAGAGAAAGGTGCAAGAAACCTTTACCTAGTTTTAGCAGTGTTCTGTGGCATGAGTTATGTAGTCTTAATATCAATCATGATGCTTCTGTTTTTGTTCAGATACACATATGAAGTGTCCCCTGTGTTTCTGTTAGTGGAAGAAGCAGTCATCAAGAAAATGATTGAGTTCATAGGCTGGGAAGAAGGTGATGGTATATTTAATCCAGGTAGGAACACTTCAGATTTTAAGATGAGTCATTATAAACCAGCTAATCCCAGTAATTCCATGACCATTGGATTCATGTAGAATATTTGAAAATGCATGCAAAAATCCAGTGATGCACACACGCACAACTATTTAATCCTGGTTTATCTTACATGTTTCTAGTAATAATTCTGTGAATCTGATCAGCGAATGAATGAAAACAGTTCTACATTAAGTACAATTATGTGGAAATTAATTGTTTGTAACTGATGCCCTTCCTGACCTTATTAACAGCAATACCAACAGCCTCATTGGACTGAGTCAAACTGGTTGACAGGGAGCTGATTTACGTGCTAGACACCAACCAGTGGTGTCTGAGGGCACTGATCTGTGTATCCTGCCTATCAACTGTGGGAGCCAGAGTTTATCTTAGTGGGAGTGTCATGAGCTTAACTCCTTTGAGTTTTGATAGGTTTATGTAAATGTTACAATAAGGCCAACCAAACAGATATTTCTTAAGCTTCTTGATAAGCCATGGTTTTCAAATGTTCTGCAAAGCAGCATTCCAGCTGACTGTGTTGAAATGATGAAGCATAAAGATATTATTCCACAAGTTATTTGAATAACAGATTATTAGGCTAGATGTGAAGCTTTTCTATCTAATTTGGGGGTGAGAAGAGAAATTAAATGAGTAAATGGATTTAACTCCCCCCCCCCAAAAAAAAACCCACAACAATAAAAAAAAAAACCAAAAACCAAAAAACCCCCAAATCAAATTCAGTAATTCTAGCCTACATGTGAGTAATAGAAAAATAAACAAACTAAAATCCCCTAAATTTTTTTTGGGGAAAAAATATAATGGTATGGATCTTTTTTTTCATGTCAGATCTGATATGTATTTTCAGTAGAATCCTTTCCTTTATGGCAGTATTGCTTAATTAAAACTTACTGAGATACTGTCAGATAGATAAATGAATTGTACTTTTTTGTGCCAGTTTTCTGTAAGGGGTTTTTCTTATTGTTTTGGTTTTGTTCTTTTAAGTGAATAAAACCTGTCCAGGTCTTACCTTGCAGATCTTCCAGTTCCCACTCACTGTGGGTTGTTTTTTGTTTTTTTTTTTTCTAATGGCTTTTTTCTTCTCATATACTCTGAGGCCTGGTTGCCCAAGAGATCTCCTGGGCTCTGTACGGTGCAGCCACAGCTGAGCTCAGTGCGGGCAGCTAAGCTGGCACTGCTTCAGTGTAAATGGGAAGGAGCTGTTGCAGGGTATTCTCTGTTGGGGAGGACTGTTTGGGCACAGTTCTTATTCTTCAGGAAATATCCCCGAAGAGCATTCAAACATGCTCTGTTTGCATGCATGCTGCAGAGCCCAAAGTTCATTTTATGTCTGTAGGCTTTTGGGGAGGAAATAAGCTATGATGGATGCATCTATAGGCTAACTGTATGGTTTCTTTTTTTTTCCCGGTAGATCAAGCACTCAGACACAAGACAGTGCTAGGATTGTGGCTAATACAATATTTGTATGTCTCTTTCTGCAGGTGGCTCTGTTTCTAATATGTATGCTATGAACTTAGCAAGATATAAATTTTGCCCTGAGATAAAGGAAAAAGGGCTTTCAGGCTTGCCAAGACTAGTCCTATTTACTTCGGAAGAGGTAAAAACAAAAGAAAAAATGCTTTCTGAACTCTATTTTTCAATGTCTGCAAAACCGTATCATTTGCATATCTGTGATGTGGAATATTTGAGCTAAGTGGAGAAGTCTGATTGTAAATTTCCCTGCAGAAGCTTCCTTGCTTTCAGAAAGCAAACACAGATGTTCCTGCTCTTGGAAATTGCTGATATAAGAATAGGTTGTACGTGGGGCAAACCTGGAGCAGAATGCATGTGGTGTATTGTGGAGGTCTGCAGCATTTCATTTCTCACAGCATAAAGTCTAGCAGGAACCATAGGTAGGTTTTGGTTGTCAAAGGTTTTTTCTGCAGGTTTAATTTGTACTAAGCTGTGCACTTGTGGACCTGTGAGGTGGCTCTCTGCAGCTCCCGCTCTGCCCTATGTCTGAATACAGATTGGTTGTGGTATGGAACCAAAGCCACCATAAAGCATTTTGGAAAAAACTGCTGGATCTTTAGAGAGTTCTTCTTTAAATAATTTAAAATATGTGGCTAGTTTTAAAGTTTTTGAATAATATCTGTCCAAACTGCCTGTGGGAAATTGAGTTATATTCATACATTTATTCTGAAGCTAATTTTTTGAGGCTTTTTTCCCCTCAACTGTCCCTCCAATTTTAAGAGTTTATAATTTGATTAGTACAGTGTTGTTATTAATTCTGACTCCACTATATAAAGGCCCCAGTGGAAGTGAGAACCTTGTAGTAGGAAGTATATAGTTACTAGAATAATTTTAGCTCTTAAGTTTATCTTCCAAAGAGTTTGCAGTGTAAATAGACGAGAGGCTTATTTTGAAGAGGCCTGAGGGATGAAGGCATTGCATAAGTTGTCCAAGACAGCACATGTATATTGGAAGTGAATCCAAATGTCCTAAATGAAGGGATTTTTTTTTCCCAGACAAAATATATTTAAGGTTTTTTTCTTTCTGAAGAGTGTGTATATGAAACGACATGCCAGTTCATACTTAATCCATCATGTTACATCTTAAAAATTCCTAAAGAGGAAAAAATGAGGTTGAAGCATATTCCATTAATGCTTTTGAAGTGAAGCATATAGAATTTTTATCATGAAGTAACATTCTATTTCATTGCAAGATTTAATTAAATGTATGTTCTTATACTCTAAAACAAACAAGCATCTAATTTCATTACAAAAGAAATTTTATTTGACCCCAGAGTAAATTTATTTTGATGTCTTTGCTTCACCAGAAAGACCAAAACCATAAAACATAGAACTGACCAGGAAAAATAAAACAATAAATTATTTGTAAGGTAATGCTCTTCATCTCTAACACTTTGCTTGATTCACAAAACCATGTTGTGTTTAGCACTCGCTAATCACTTGCTGTAAAATTGCCACTTTTAGTAGTTAGATATTGTGGCTATTGTCTAAGATTTCCAGTGTTTATTCATGGTTATCAGGGAGGAGATGTGCATATTTGTATACACTTACTTTAGATCCACCTGTGCTGAGTCCAAGTTACATTACCTTTTGGAATTTTGTTTAGATCAGATATGTCATATTGAGAATATATGTAATAAATGGCCCACGCTGAAGATAAGTACGTAAGCGCTTGTGTCTCACAATCTTAATTTTTTTAATTTGTTTTTATTTGGAGCCTTCTTTTATTTAGTATTTTGTGCCTTTTTTTTT